>VDFB02146180.1:0-149862 GCA_007258455.2 Sequoia sempervirens | reverse complement strand
GGTAAAAATTTATTAATACCAAAGAAGAAATACAAAGTAGAAGGGAAGCACGCCCAAATCAAAACCAACCACTGCCCAACCTTATCCTTATCAATTAATTGACCTAATATATAAGAAAGATCCAAAGGCAAAGAACCCCTGTCAACAATATTCCAACCTTCCAGCCGATCAGACGCCCATTTAGCCAAGCAATCCACCACACCATTCCACTCCCGAGGAATATGGGAAAAAGAAACCGAGTCAAAAGACCTGCTCAAACTAAGAATCTGACGAATAACCAGGGCTAACCGCCAATTATCCCCATCCAATCGCCTCTCAGTCAACATTGAAACCACCACCTGTGAATCAAATTCACAAAGGACCCTTCTCCAACCCAGAGCAAAAGCTCTCTCCAAAGCATACCAAATAGCAAGGGCTTCCATAAAATTATTAGTATGAAACCCTTTTTAAGTAGAAAAGAAGAACTGGACATCTCTAGAACTATCTCTACCAATACCACCTATCCCCGCAGGACTAGGATTCCCTCTAGAAGAGCCATCCACATTAATCTTCAGAACCCTAGGAGGGGGAGGATGCCATCTACCTTCCCTAACAACTTTCTCCTTAACCCATCTAGACCTCTGTCTAACAGGAATACCATTCTCTTGAGCAGGGAATCTCAACTTAAAAATCTCCAAATCAACAAAATCCACAGGACTAGCAAGATCACACTTAGCCATGACCATCTCCTGGAGATTGCAAACAATTCGCTGCCACAATTGTTTGAAAACCATTTGTGCCCCCTAGAATATCCGACAATTCCATTCTAGCCAAAGATTCCAAAGAATAAAGGAAGGCCCAATATCCCAAGCAACCTGAAGAAAAGAAGTCTTAACTAGTGGCAAACCCAGACAAGCCCAAAACTCAACCAGTGAAGAGACATGCAAACAGGGCTGATTCCAAAGCCCCCACCAAAGATGCCACAACTCCCTAGCAAAAGAACGTTGAAAGAAAAGGTGAGAAGAGCACTCCTCACTATTATGACACATAACACAAATAGATGGGCCATGAAAACCTATTTTTCACAAATTATCCCAAGTGAGACATCGATTCTTAGTTAGCAACCAAAGAAAAAAGTTACATTTGGGCCAAGAGAACTTGTTCCACACCCGTTTCCACCAAGAAACACCAATCCTCCCAAAAAGTTGCATGTCCAACTAAAGGTACCCAGAGGCCACCGAAAACTTCCCTATTGAATCCTGTCCCCAAGCCAGAGTATCCATGCCCAAAAGAGACAAGCATTCCCTATTAGCAACAATCCTAGCTAAATCCCGCCGCTCCTCCTTAGTCCCCCACGGAGGCCATTCCTGAGGATCTTTCCAATTGCACACAAAACCTTGCCCCAAGTGTTGAACTGACTTATAATCAGCCACCCTACACCAACCAACACCAATAAAACTATCACTGAGAGCCCTAGATGAGGGTATATCAAGAGAAGAGGAGGGTGACCATCCCAAGAATCCCCTCAAAACAAAGCTTCAGAGCCCCTGTGACAAATCCAAAAAAGCCCTTGCTTAACAAGGCGGGCCCTAGATTTAAGAGTATTCCAAATTACAAAGCCTTTCCCTTCTAGACTGCATCTGGGGACATCAACAACATCAATCCCTCCAAGGTACTTATAAGTGAAAATACAAGCCCAAACCTTATCCTGACTCGTACACCAACGCCAATACAATTTAGCAGCAAACACTTGCCCATTCAGAGCTGTTGAACAAAGACCAAGCCCTCCCTCACACGGAGGCCTGCAAACCAACTCCCATTTAACTAAACTCCTCTTAGAAGCAAGCAGATTACCACTCCAAAGAAATTTGCGAGAAAGAGCATCAAACTCTTTAAGAAACTTTGAAGGGGCCACATGAACGAAGCACATGTAAATAGGAAGAGCCTGAATCACAGAACGCAAAAGAGTCACTCGAGCAGCAATAGACAGCCATTTGTGCGTCCAATGAGTAACCCTCCACCTCAACTTTTCCAACAACTGCTTCCAAGAATCCCTAAGTTAAGAATCCACCCCAAGAGGAACTCCAAGACAAACCATAGGGAAGGAACCAATTTGAAACCTTAGAATCTCAACAATCTTTTGTTGAATCTCAGCATCGCCCTCTCTCCCTCCACCACCATTCAACCTAGGGGCTACCTCCTCCGACATAACTACCTAAGCACTACTAGGGACCTGTTGTGACCTTTTCACACATCGCCCCATCGCTGATGGGGACCCCCAGTTGCCTGCTAGTTTTTAGGGTTTTGTCTCCTTGCAGCGGTTACGAGAGATCACTTTGCTTAGAGTTTCCAGTTAGTTCGTCGAGGGTTACCCGAACCAAGTCATTAATTCATGTTTGAATCAGTGCGTAGATGTCATGGGAGCGCTCAGAAGGCCCAAGAGACGAAGATCGACTGTGAATTCGGCCAATTCTGAGACTTCCTATTTTTTAGGAAAAGTTGCTTTTTCATTTTCTTCATTTTGGCATTTTTGGACCAAGGTGGTTCCCCTATTTTAGGGTTGGTTGCTTTTCTATTTTTGTAGAAAGTTTCTATTTTTGGAAAGTTTCTATTTTAGAAGGGTCCCGAAGTTCGAAACGCATCGTAAGTCCAAAAACCTACCTTAACTCGAAATCAAAATGTAAAAATTTGAAAAATTTGAAAAATTTGCAAAAAAAAGTTCAAAAACATGAAAATCAGACCAAAAAACGTTCGAAAATCTGGAAAAACCAGTCAAAAAAACCAGTCAAGATCGATCAGATCTGAAGGTGAAATCATGAAAATCAATTCAAAAATGGAGAAATTTGTAGAAAATCTGCTCAAGGCTGAAATTCGCCATGGAAGAAGGATGTCCAAAAGACCTTCAAAGTCCGCCTTAAGCTTAAGATGCATGTCCATGCATGCTTCAAAGTCCGCCTTGCATCTTGGGATTCATCCAAAAGACTTCTAAAGTCCGCCATGCATGTGCCAATCAGCTCTAAAGTCCGCCATTCTCAAAAGGGGATGTCCAAAGTGTTAGTGAAGTCCGCCATATGCCAAATGCACATCCTAATGACCAAGGAAGTCCGCCATATGCCAAGAAGGATATCCTTGCACCTCATAAAGTCCGCCCTTGCATGTGCTAAGAGGTCTCAAAGTCCGCCATCTTCAAAGGGAGACATCCCAAAGACCTTCAAAGTCCGCCCAGCACTAGAATGCACATCCAAAAAGGTCACAAAGTCCGCCCTATGCTTAGAAGCTCGTCCAAAATGTTGAGCAAGTCCGCCCTTGAAAAGTGGGACTTGGCTGAAGGTCAAATAAAGTCCGCCTAGACTTATAAAGTAGAGGAAAATTAAAATTTCATTAAGTGTTGATGCCTACCAAGAGGGAAATTTCGAAATATGCTAAGTGTGAAAGCCTAAGAAGGTGGAAGGATAATTTTTGGCCAAACATTATATCATTTCCAAAGGATAAAACGATGAGAATAAGTGCTAAGACATCAAGGGAATTCGCCCTAGAAAAGAGGGACGTCCAAGATGCATATCCAAAGAGGAAGGATGTCCACCATGCACTTGGAAGAAGTTGGTAAAATAGCAAAGACATCCATGACGTCCGTCCAAGATGACAAGGAAGTCCGCCCAAGATGACAAGATGGCAAGATTTTTTTTGGCTAAGTGTCAAGGCCAAATCCAAAGAAAGTTCTAAAATTCGCCTAAGTATAGAGGCTAATGGATGAGAAATGAAGACGTTGGCTAGACATCCAGACATTTTGAGAGGACAAATGCCAAGCTTGAAGGGACAAATGCTAAAGAATATCAGGATGTGGCAAGGAATGAAACGGAATATGCCTAACACGATGAGGGAAAAGAAAGGCAAAATTTGCCTAAGTATGGAAAATGCGAAGAAATTGTCAACTTTGGCTAAAGAAAATGCACGAGGTAAAAGGAGAGGAAGGATCGTCCTTGACCAAAAGGATGAAGAATATGTCAGATGTCAGGAAAATTCAACCGGCAAAGACATTCGGACAAGGATATTGCCTAGAAAAAAATTCGACCGAGCAAGGAAATATTTGACTTTGGCAGAGGAGAATAAGCTTAAAATCTCGCCTTGGCAAAGAAAAATGAGGATCTGGCAATGAAATTTTCGACGGAATGGCTTGAATTTTGATTTGGCTAGACGAAATCAAGGACAAAATCGGAAAATACACTCTCAGCCAAGAAAAACGGAAGAACAATCGAGATAGCCATGGGTCCAAGACGAACGGGTTGGAATTAATTAAAATATTTTAATATTTTAATAATTAATTCTCAACTATTTGGAATTTAAAAATACCTTGGACAGAATCAAATTTGCCAGACACGAATCGGAAGAAAACGAAGGACGCCAGGCAAAGATGAAAGCTAGCAAGAAGAAAATTAAATTCACCACGAATTTAATTAAAGATTTAACGTTTATTTAAAAATTCGAAAAATCAAAAGATAAGTATTAAATGAAAAAAATCGAATTTTTGAAGATCAAGGAGATTTGTCCGGATAAGTTCGAGACTGAGCCTTGTCGGAAAATAAAAGGAAAGTTGCCTGTTTGGAAAATGAAAACAAATCGAGGATCAAGAAGAAAGATGGCAGTTGCTAAATCGAATTCAATCTTTCAGCATTATAATGAGTTTCAGCAACTCATTTTTCCACACACAGCTGAAGAGAAATTTGATCTTTCTCGAAATCGTCAGGCAATCAATTCATCAATAGGCAAAGTCGAATTGTCCAGAAGGATAAGCAGTGTTATGCTGAGGAATTTTTCGCGGGAAAAGAAAAAGAAAATTTTCAAAGCTGAATTCTTCTTGAAGAGGGGCGCACTTTTCAAAAAATCAGATTTTTTAAATCTGATTTACATTTGACGATCCTTCACTGAGGTTTGAGGATTGGTTAATTAAATTTGCTATCTTTTTATGCCCTTTCCTCTTGATGAAGTTCTGGCAAGAATTTTCAACTCCATCAAAGTCACTTTCAGCTTGCTTTTTCGCAATATTTTAATTATTTGAACAGCTGAAAGTTATTATTCTCGAATCCAAGGCACGAGGTTTAAACTATTTTAAAAGTCTTTTTATTAATGTTAATTTTATGACTGCAGGTTGACGGACACGGCAGGAGGATTATCAAGGAAGCTGAAAATGAAGTTCGCCAATAAGGGCGCCCAAAAGGAGACCAAGGTCATCTCAAAGTGGAAGAATGTTGTAGATACTGACCTCGGACATGTGGATTTTGACGAATTCAAGCAAAGAGTATACGGTCAGAAGGGACTTCCCACAGCAATAGCCATAAGAATGGTCAAAAACGGGATCTTCCAAGCAGCTGGATTCCCACCGGCCATGGATTGTGCTGAGTTAATGGTGGAATGTGCTCGCCATTATGATGCTCAAAAGAGACAGATCATCGCCCCTGACGGACGAGTCTTGGCACATTTGAATGAAGTTGTAATCCAAGAAACCTTTGGCATCCCTGAGCATTCAAGAACGATCTATAAGACCAAAGAAGAAACCAAAATGCTATATGACAGCAAGGCAGATTTGTGCGCCACCACAGTCAACAAGGTATGGATGGACAAGCCAAAGCCATCAATCAAGAAGATGCCCAAGAGACCTCGCCGCACGGATTTCAAGGAAGATTTTGGAGATATCGTGCTGATGCTGAACAGGATCGCAGGCAATCCGCAAGGCGCCTTCTTTGAGAGTTGGATGTACTACTTCATCGACGAGGTCACCTCCGGAGTTAAGATGTTCAACTGGTCACGGATGATAAGTGACAACCTTCACGAGCAACTGATCAACCTTGAAAAGACTAAGTCTTTTCACATGAGTTCATATGTGATATACCTATTGGCCAGATCATACAGATATCCTGGATTGATCTGCAAAGGCAGAATTGGCAATGGAGAGAACGAGCTCAGGCCTTACGACTGCTATCCTCAGCTCCAATTGAAAGAAAAGACTCACTTCAGGAGGGTGCATGATGCATTCCTAATGCACATCACCAGAAAGCTCCAAGGAGGAATACATCAAAGGCTGAGCCATGAAGCAAAAAGCCTTATCAGCAAATACGGGTCTTGGGTCATCCAATTCCCGAAATTCACATATATCAGGATCCAGGGATTTACTGGAAATCCCTATAAATTGCCTATCTATCCGACTAATCGGATGGTATTGCTCGAGGTTTTGAGACAATTAGAAGAGTACCAGAATATTCAGAGGCCAACCAAGAAGGCGTCCGTCACATTCCCTTTTTTCATCGGGAACATGCTAGAGTACTGCCCATCCGCCCAAGCAGCTGAGAGTGCACGGCTGGAGATCCAATGGTACCCTTTCACGGCATACAAGTCCAGGGTCAATTATGACCCACATCATAACATCCGGACAGTGGAAGGAAGGAGATATAAGCACAGGGCAGAACTGGAGGATTATTGGGCAAATGCTGCCGATGAATACGAGATCAGACGGAAGATGTGGTCCAGGATGTCCGTAGATTTCATGAGAACAATTGAGTTCTGCCGAGTACCTGATTAGCTTCAGGATGACGGAAACCACGTCCAACCTCGCTTTGAGGAAAGCAGACCTCTCCCTCCAGTGAAGTGGTCAGAGCCAGAGCACGCGGACCTAGCCACCCTAATGAGGCCAGTGACTAAATATTCTCAGTGGTGGGTTGATGATCATGTTCAGGAATTGAGACAAAAAGGAATCACGCTCACATATGATCTGTTGAGCGAATCAGAATCATATTCCTCTAATGCCGGGGCATCCCATCAAGACATGGTTGGGATTGGAGAGAAAAGAAAAGAAATGGTGCCAAGTGCAGAACCTGTTTCCAAGAAGCATAAAGCAGGACCTTCTCGGTCAGCGGCGTCCAGGAATGTTGACCATTTGGTGGCTAATATAGACGACTCCTTGGTTGAGATGCTCGAACCTCTTGCAGCTCAGGAAGTGAACAATGAACCTATCCAATTAGATGATGAAGAGCCTGCATCACCAGCAGGCACAGAGATTTTAGGTTCAGACAATGACATGGATGTCCGGGATAATGACTTAGAGGAAGGAATGATTTCCGCCCTCAGAGGAGTCATGGATGTTCCAAACGAGGACGAGGTTCAAGTAGAGGATGGCATTGAACAGTCAACCATTCCAGACTGGCTATTAGAAAGAATGAAAGTTCAGGTGCCTGCTGAGGCTCAACAGGAAGAAGAGGACGATACTGCCGATTTCTTGGCAAGATTAGAACAAGTTGCTACCAAGAAGCCCGCCAAGAAGTTTTCCACCATCCAGAGGAACGAGACAGGTAACCGTTCCGTGCACATTGCAGTACCTATAGTGGACAAGCCACAGGACGAAATCACTCCGCAGGAGTATGCTATCACCACTGTTGACCTTGGTCCGACATCAAAAGGTCAGGAAGTAGAAGAGTTAGATAATTCCGTCTCGACCATTAAAGCGAGACTGGAAAAGGAAGTGGCCAAGAAGAAGGAATATAAGAATGAGGTCAAACGCCTCAAAGAATATATACAGCATTTGACCCAGCCGCTAGATCAAGGCAATGCAACTGTTCCTCCTCTCCTCAATTCATCACAGGAGATGACTCAGGAAGTTGAGCATGGAATGGTGACAGCTAGGGAAGCGCAAGACTGGATGGCAGGTGAAGGCATGGAAGCTGCCTTGTTCATGGAGAGGTTGGCGCTTGCTTATGGACGAACCTCTTCGTTTCTTTCTAGGTTGATGGATATGGCAGAGACATGGGATGGCATCCCGGATATGCAAGAAAGGCTTATTCCGAGCCTTAGGATTTTGAAGAGCACTCCGAGGGAGGAGTTGGTTGATAAAAAGGTGATTGCTGTAGGGGCAGCATATGATTTTCATCACCGGGTTTTGGGCGCGACAATAAGAGAAGCAGCGTACAGGCAGAATCGATGTATTTGGAATTGGCTAATCGGTGTCGGAAAAATCCGTAGAGAAGATGTGTATGATAACTACGATGTGCCCACCGCGAAGCTCATCCTGAAATCCATATGCTTAGAGATTCAAAGCAAAATCGAAACTTTCTAATTCATCGGACCATTTTCGGCGGTGACTTCACCAGAGTGGCAAGACTCTCATCCATTCGGAAAGATTTTGAGAAGCAGGAGACAGATTGGGAAGGTACCTTTGCCAGATGCGCCGAGAAGTTGGACGGACTAGAATTCCGGATCAGCATGTTACCTCCTGTCACGATGGACGAAGTCATTGCCGTAGTGTCCAGATTCGCCAAACACAATGCCACTTGAATGGATAAGGACGCCTCTCCTTGATTATAGCTGGAACTGCCCCTTTTCTGATAGTTTTCTGATGGTTAACTCTTGTTATTTTGGGAAACCCTAATTAGGGTTTGGTTGTAACAATCTGGGCCGTTAATCTTGTTTAAATCTCGGCCGGCTATTTCATTTTTGGAGCTCTATATAAACTAGTGCTCTCTCATTTTCATTTTGTGTGGAGACTTGTTATGTATATTGTCGCATTGAGACTATTTTGAATGATAAAAGCTCTTGAGCATGATTTGCCTTGAATCACTTCTTATTGTTGAATAGTAAGCGAGGTTGCATATTATCTTCCACCATAGATTAGAATTAAAGTCAGATTAAATAGAATTTGCTTTGAAAAGTTGTTAATTGAATGAAAGATTGATCGTATCGACTCATTGGTGAAGTGTAGCTCATACTTTCTTCGGATGAATGATTTTCATCCGATGCGTAAAGTTAGCCTGAGCTCCTAAGTGTGGAAGCCTAACTTCAACCTTACCCGAGGTTTGAAAATTATTCTCACAAACCCCTCGAAGATTGCACCCACTTTGCGTATGTTGTCCTGCAGGAGGCGAAACAAAGTGTGGTTTATTTCGCTTCACCAAGTCCCTTATCGTCTCTTTATCGATTTCTTAGGGTTGTGACTACAGATTCTCTCGAACTCCATTCTTTTTTGCTTATTTTTTTGAGATCCACAATTGAAAAGTCCAATTGAGAACTCCTACAAAAGATAAATTTCCTAAGTCCCTAGTTTGTGCGACTTTCTAATGTAAGTCCCCTTGTTTATTACCTCTTCTAAAGATTACTCAATCCATCATGAGCTAACCACATCGTGGCCGAGACCCTAACACCTCAAAGAAACCTTGGAATCGCCTATGCGGTGGTTTTTCAAGAGAGGATAGAGTGTCTTTGGACATTTTTATTCTGAATGTTTGGTGGATGATAAAACACACATCAACAGGACCCACCACATGGCCACCTTGCCCTATTTTTCTTGCCATAAGGAGATTTTTTTCGGCATAACTCGAACAAATGGAGTTGGATTTTTAAAAATGAATTGCTTGTTGAAGTTGGATCTTTTTCAACTTATGAGCTTATAACATTTTTCTTGATTCTCTATTTTTCCTAATTTTTGCAACGTTGGAAAGATGGTTCTATGATACACATAACCATTTGATTGGATTTTCCAAATTATTGACTAAGTACATAGAGATTCAACCTAAAGAAAACTTTTTCATTTTTTCTTTATTGTTGAAAAGTTTGCAAAAGGGTTTGCTTTATTTGTTGTGGGGGAGGGGGGAGGGTAGTCAATCTTATTCTTAAAACACATCAAGGATTAGAAAATATTCATTTTTGGAAAATTCATGATTTTTACAAACACAAAAGTCAATCATACATGGTAGAAATTACTGCCATTGAGCATCTTATGCCACATAACTATCACACCTAGAAACCTTAGATGACCAGATTACTCATGTCAAAGGGATTGTGGTCAACTTTGGATGATACTCCACCTATGTTCACTCAAGAATATAAGAGATTTGCCTACAAGAACAAGATGGATGAGGCCATGGGCCTACTTGCATTGTATGTTTAGACAACCTATTGTTTCATATTAAATCTTGTTACACTCCTAAGTAGATTTGGGATAAATACAAGGAGATATTTGTTGTGACCTTTTCACACATCACCCCATTCAAAATGGGGACCCCCTAATTTTTGCTCCATTCGGGTCTTTTGGCTTTGGTTTTGCAGCTGTCTCTCTTTGTTCTGTTTGTCTTTCCAGGGATGTGCCCATCTTGGGCCTTAATTGAAATTTTGGCTAAGTTTGCAATGCATTTTTATTAGATTAGGGTTTTCATTCTTCAGGCTAGTTTTGGTTTAATTTAAGTGAGCAAATTGAATTCTGAGCTTGGCACTGTGTTTAGAAAGCTTCAAGAAGGTTCCCATTAAATTTTCATTGAATTCTGACAACTTACTATTTTTAGTAAGTACTCAATTTGGGACCTTTTTCTCAAGAATTTTGAAATTTTGGCTGCTTCACCACGTTTAGGACCCTTCAAAGTACTTTCCGTCAAAATTTGAGCAAATTCTGACAACTTTCTATTTTTAGCAAGTTCTGGCTTCGGGAGCAATTTTTAGGGTTTGCATGTATGATTTTTCAATGCATGTCAGGATAGTCTTTATGGGTTTTTCAAGAGCTTCGCAATGATGTAACATGCAAGTCAAGTTGATAACTTACTATTTTTAGCAGGTACCCGCATGCAGACCAGTGTTTTGAGATCTCCCAGGTAGTATGACATGCAAACACATCCAACAGTCAGTTGGTCACTTTTCAGGCACTTAACTATTTTTAGCAGATTCACTCCAGCAGCCCCCAAGAGCTTCAGTTTCACGAGCAGAGCAGTCTAGAACAAAAACAGAGTCAAACTGAGGTCATTTGAGGCACATGCAAGTCAAATTAGGGTTTCCAACTTTGGTGCCTAAAATGAGGAGTAAAACTCGAGAAAAATGAAAAATTGATGTATCCCATTGCGATCACCATCTTTCAAGCAGTCTACTGGTAAAATTTGAGTGCAATCTGCATACTTACTATTAGTAAGTAACCTCTAGAATAGGGCTAAAAATAGCAAGTCAGCACGAGAGGCACGAGTGAACAAGACAGTTAGGTCATAAGGATCACATGGAACAAATTTCAAGTCAAGAGTTGCAGAAGTTTGAGAATCAAGGGGTTACTAAAAATAGAAAGTGAGGGCGAGCAGGTTGAAAGTTTGACTAAGTGTTTAGATAGGCATGAAAACACATAAGGCATTGAAAATGGTAGTAAACCCCTCCAAATGCGCCCAAGGTAGCAGGGTGGCATCAAAAAATTCTAAGACACAAACTGGAAGCTTGACCCCTGAAATGCGCCCTTGGTAGAAAGGTGGCTTGAAAATTTTCTAAGGCACGAAATAGAAGCTCAACCCCTCTAATGCGCCCTCAAATGGAAGTAGCACCCCTCATATGCGCCTAGAACATGGAGGAGTTAAAAATTTCGCTAAGGCATGAAAACTGGAATCACCACCTAGTAAATGTGCCCAAGTTGAGTAGGTGGCATGGATTTTTGTCTAAGGCATTGAAAATGGAGGGAGCCCCTATCAAATGTGCCATCATGGAGAAAGAGGCACAAAAGTTCCTAAGGCGTTGAAAATTGGAAGCTCCACCCTCTAAATGTGCCCAACTTGTGGAGATGAGTTGAAAAATATTCTAAAGCATTGAAGACTAGAAGGACACCCCTCCATATGCGCCCAAGGTGTAAGGAGGCTTAAAAAATTTCAAAGTCATGAATAAAAATGGAATCACACCACCTCAAATGCACCCAAGATGAGTAAGGCGTGGAAATGGAAGTAGAGGACATCAAATGCGCCCTCAAGATGGAAGCACATGGTGCCATATTCGCCCAAGGGAAAGAATACCAAGGGGAAAAATTTTCTAAGGCATAAATGACATCACCTATTCAAGTAAGCCTAGCACAAGGATTTTCTAAGGCATAAATGACATCACCTATTCAAGTACGCCTAGCACAAGGAGAAAACAAGATGGTAAGCACAAGAGAGGCAAGCCTCAAGATGAAGAATTTTTTTTTGTCTAAGGCAAAAATGAAAGCGGGACTCTCCAAATGCGCCCTAGGAGGAAGAAGATGGGTAAATTTTTTGTAAGGCATTAAAACAATAGGCACTAGGGGTAAAATGCGCCCTAAAAAGAGGAGTTGAAAATTTGCCTAAGGCATGAAATGTGAAGTCAGACCTCCTAAATGCACTGAAGGGGGAATACATGAAGGGTTTTTCTAAGGCACGAATTCCATAACATAGGGTGATGAATGCGCTCTAGAGAAGATGAAGTGAAACACCAAGCACACAAGGTGGAAATATGCTTAGCATTCAGGGTCTCAAATGCACCTAAGGAACAAGGCACAAGATGAAATTTGTCCAAGGCATTGAAATATGAAGCACAGATGTTAAGTGCACCCATGATGAAAAGTTATAAAGAAAGCAAAGTTTGCTAGAGAAAAATGATGAACTCTATCGGATCAAGAGATCAATCAGGCCTTGGAAATCAAAATGTGGAAATTAGGTAAGTAAAGTGGAAAAGTTATAAAGAAAGCAAAGTTTGCTAGAGAAAAATGATGAACTCTATCGGATCAAGAGATCAATCAGGCCTTGGAAATCAAAATGTGGAAATTAGGTAAGTAAAGTGGATTTATACTATAAGTGTTTTGGAAATCAAAATGTGGAAATTAGGTAAGTAAAGTGGATTTATACTATAAGTGTTTTGATGCTCTTCTTTTTGTTTGTTTTGCAAGATGAACACCGGGACCAAAGCATATGACTGGAGGTGGTGGAGCAAGTATTCCAAGACAACATTATAACCTTGGAAGGGGAAAAGTTACATGTTTAAAACTCTTCCATGATGTCTCATTTGCGCCAAAACCATGAAGGGAGATGTTGGAAGAAACGGCTAAGTGTTGAAATTTCTCCACAAAGACCTAATATGCACCCAACTCAGGGAGGCAGGTGGCAAGGAAGAAATGGTCGAGTCCAAGACAAGAAAATCCTTCAAGATCAGGATGGAGAAATAATGAAAGCCTAAGCATTAGAGATCATCCTCAAGAACTTCAAAGTTAAAGAATGATAGTAGGATGGATTGAAGGACAAAGTAGAGGAATTCTTCTAAAGTGTGAAGTCCTTCTCCGGTAGTGATTTAGGAAAATGTTCTCTAGCATACTTCGCACAACCCAAGATGCAGTGGTAGCAAGGAGGAAAATCACCATCAAACAAGAGAAAGAAGTTGCAGTCTTGGAGTCTTAGATTGAGAATGTGCCTGCCATGTTAGTTCAAGAAGTAGATGCTGCGTTGGCTAGATTCATCGAATTTGCAATCAAAGAGAAGAAGATGATTTGAGACCTGATTAATATGAGAATTGAGATTGACTGAACAGATTGAGAATGACTTAGAAATTCAGATGAGAATAATGAATGATTTGCTGGATGGTGGGTTCACCCTGTGTGGTCAATTGGAATATTGTGGACCTAACTTCAATTACGGTTTATATGTTGGTATGCGTCGTCATGATGGTATCTTCATGTTGAATCATGAGCTGAATATCTCTAGCTACTCCTTTGAAGATTGCACCGGTTCTATGGAAGCTGTCCGAGGTGAGGTGAAGCAAAGCTTGGTTGAAGTTTGCAAGAGTTGATCTCCACATCCCGCGTTTAGAGTAGATCATAGCATTTCTAATCCCTGCAACCATTCAATTCAACACTTTCTGGTTAGTTTAGCTTCATTGAGAAATCTTCTGAATCTTTAAAAAAACCCCTTTCTCTTTGAGCTCCGATTGAACAATTATGTAAGTCCCCCCTTGAGATACCAGCAAATCACACCGAGCCAACTAAGACTACGTCCACTACAAAAAGGAACCTTGGAGTTGAATGCATGATCTTTCTCGCAATCTTAGCATGCAGGAGATTTTGATCAAGAGAGGATAGAGTAGCCGTTGGGTAACTTTATTCTGTGTTGGTGCGGTCATAAAACACTCGTCAACAATATTTGGTATTGTTAATGAGTTTTGAACATTACAGGTTGAGATAGAATTGACTACTCATGCACCTAATTCCTTTCCTTCTATTGGAGACTTTTTGGTCAAATTTTCTAGTCAGTTAGATCACTTTTATAGGGTTGTGGAAAAGATAAAGATGACAAATGTTGTATTTTTTTTATCCTATCTTAAGCTTAGAGGACCATTTTAGATGTTCTCTTCTAATTTATATTCTACTATGGATGTATTGGGTGATACATTTACCATGCATTCTTTTGAGGTTTTTTGTGATCACTTGAAATGGGAACAAGCTATGTTGGCACAATTGGATTCACTTTTCAATTCAAAAACTCATCCATTGGTCACACAATCATCTAAAGGGAAAGGAAAGAAGACACAAAAGACTAAAAATAAAATTTACATCAAGTAGTGAGAGTTCTTCCAACCCAAAGAAAAAATCACAATAGAAATGTCAATCCACTCCTAAAATGGACAAATCTTCTAAGTTTGGTGAGTCTTCCTCCATGGCAAAGAAGAAATCAAGAAAACCTTGTAGTCTTTTGCGGCAAAGAGGTACACACAATTACCATATGTTGGAAGAGACTGGAGGCATTAGAGGAAGCCATGCAACAACACACCATTTCACTCACTAAGTCTTCTTCCACCAATATAGGCAAAGGCCATGCACTTTCTGCATAGGATTTATCTTCAGCAAACAGTTTGGATTGTTGACCATAGAGCCTCACATCACATGACGCATTCATCCGATCCACTTGAGACTCTTTTTGATAGTAGTAATTGTTAGTTTGTAGTGGGTAACTTCACAAATTCCATATTTGGCATCATGGACTCTACAAATGATAGATGTTTGCATCAAGGATGTTCTCTTTGTTCTTAAGATCTTTGTCAATCTGCTCTCCATCTAATAGATTTATCATACTTGTGGGGAAGAGAATTTAGTTTTTTCCACATGATGTCATTCGTGATATCCACCATCTAGAGATAGTTATTGTTTGAAATAATTCTGCTCATGTGTCTAAAATTTAAATTTTATTGGTTTCTTGCTTTCGAGTCATCTAGTGGTTCATCACATGTTTGCCATGCATACTCCTTGAGTAAACTTTAGCATGAATGCTTTGGTCATGTCAACTATAACTATTGTACTCAAGAGATGGTACTCAGTCTTCTTAAGGTTTCATTCATAGTGGGTGTTTGTTAAGGAAATGTTCTTGGAAAACTTCATACGGAACCCTTTCCTAAGGGTAAGGCCCATTGTGCTTCTACCTTATTGAAGTTGGTACATGGTGAACTTATGTCCTTTCCCACTCGTTTTTTAGGAGCCAACTATGTGCTTGCCTTCATTGATAATTACTCTTGTTGCACATGGGTGTACTTTCTCAAGTACAAGAGTGATGTCTTTGCCACTTTTAGGACATTTAGGGTGTTTGTGGAGAAGCAATCATGTTCTTCTATTTAATAACTACACACAAATAATGGGGAGGAATATGTGAACCAGGAATTTTAGAACTATTGCATTGAGCATGGTATTCATCATTATTATTTAGTTCCTTATACTCATTAGTAGAATGTTGTTGTTGAAAAAATGAATAAATCACTAAGGGAGATGGTTAATTGTATACTTTAGTCTTGGTATATGGCCTCTTCCTTTTGGGTTAAGGAAATCAATTGTGTTAACCATATTCAAAATCGCATACCCCACAAGGTAGTTTTGAATATCACTCCAAAGGAGGCTTGGTTTAATATCAAGACTAATGTTTCCTTCGTCAAAGTATTTGGTAGTGAGGTTTGGGCATTCATATCAGATGTTCAGTGTAAGGAAATGGAGAAGAGGATTCAACCATTCATTTTCTTTTTGGGCTATTATGAGGATGTGAATACTTATTGATTGTTTGATCCTACCATGAGAGATGCCTACTTTTGTAGAGATGTTCAGTTCAATGAATCTTTCCCACAAACGAATTCTACATCTGCTTCTTATTCCCCACTACTTGATTTGTCTTCTTCATTTCATCAGGATACCTACGCACTATAGGATACTTCAAATGATGGTTTTGTACTAACACCTCTTACACCACCTCTTTCGACTCCTACCGCTCATGTTTTACCTTTATGGGACTGCAATACTATTCAAGAGGCTAGATCTTTAGCTAGTGATCCTATGACTTCTCGATGCACTTGCTCATAAAACTTTCAAAACTAGTCTTATTAATTATGCTATATCTATTGATGCACTTGCTCATAAAACTTTCAAAACTAGTCTTATTAATTATGCTATATCTATTGATCCATAGATCTTTTCAGAGGCTTCCAATATTCCAAAGTGGGATCATGCTATGGCTAATTATTCTTCCTTGATGAAGAATAACACATGGGATTTGGTTTCTTTTCCTAAGGGAAGAAAAATGGCTTAGTGCAAGTGGGTTTTTACACCAAGTATGCAGCAGATGGTACTATTGAGTGGTAGAAGATGCATCTTATTGTTAAATATTTTTCACAAGTTGAGGGTATTGAGTACTCTGATACCTTTACCTCTGTAGCCAAAATGGATTCTGTTCACCTTGTCATTTCTCTTGCTGCGTCTCAAGAATGGTCTATTTACCAGATGGATGTGAATAGTACTTTCTTGCACAATGATCTTTATGAGGAGATCTAATTGGAGCATCCTCTAGGATTTGTGCAAGACTCTTCTCTTATTTGCAGGCTATAACATTCTTTTTATGGTTTCAAACAAGCCCCCTAGGGCTTGGTATGAGAAGATAGATGTTTTTCTACTTGCCTCTAGTCTTAGACATTGCCACTCTAATCACACGACATATATTTAGAGACATGGAGCTGATCTTTTGATACTACTCTTGTACATAGATGATTTGATTCTCACTAGTAGATCCTCCTCCATGCTTTAGGATATATGACACTCTTTGATGGAGCACTTTGACATGACAGATTTCGAGCTTTTGCACTTCTTTCTTGGTCTTTAGGTTCTTCAATTTACTGAGGGGATTTTCATACATTAGTGAAAGTATGCCATTGATCTACTTCATCATTAAAGATATCAAGTTTCCACAATCCATCTTGCTGTTTGAATACGATTTCTGGATTGGATTGTGTTGCTATTTTTTGTCATCAACGTTTCAAATCACACTACTTTATCATTTTAGCATGGCTGATTGTAAGACAACTCCTACACCATTTTAGTCTATTGTCACCAACTGCCACTTGCACCACACCTCGTGTTGATTTCAATTTGGATAGATAGTTTTTGGGAAATCTCTTGTTTTTGACACACACACATCCTAATATCACCTTTGTTGTTGGGTTTTCCTTTTGTTTTTTCCATGATCCTCATGAGAGTTGTTGGAAGGTAGCCAAGCACATTTTGAGGTATATTTGAGGCACTATACATTTTGGCACACCAAGAGATTCCCAGATAGTAAGGTTCATTGACTCAAATTGGGAAAGTGATGTTGACTCATGAAAGTCCACTTTTGGGTTTGTTTTTTTTCCTTTGATCTAATCTAGTTGCATAGTCTTGTGGGTTTGTTTTTTTTCCTTTGATCTAATCTAGTTGCATAGTCTTGTGAGAAGCAAATTGCTATTGCATTATCATCCACTAATTCTAAGTATCCAAGTGCAGTTCTTGCTAGCTAGGAGGTTTTGTGGCTTCAATACCTTATGACTAAGTTTGGTCTACCACCTGATAGTTCTCTTCTTTGGTGTGATAACCAAAGTACCATTCACATTGCACACAACCCAATTGAGCATTAGAGAATAAAGCACATCAAGATACACATGCATTTCATTCAATAGCTTATCCATGATTGTCATTTCTCCTTAGGGTATTTGCCTACTAAGAATCAGGCTGCAGATATCTTCACTAAACCTTTGGTGTCACCTCATTATCTTCAATTGTGGTTGATGCTTGGGATGAAGGAAGTTGTCCCTAGGAGATCTTCTTGAGTCCTCCTTTACATTTTTACATCTCCTTTTTGAAGAGGAATTTTTACTCATGAGGTTTTTTCCTTTTTCTAGTTGTGAGATATTTATTTTTTCATTTATAAATGGCTAGGACACATTTCTTGTTTTTTCATCCCTGTTTCAAGAAATGCCTGAAAAATAGGGGTGACACATCCCTGGGGTACACTACTAATAAGTATGATTTTCTGTCATTTGAATACTGGTGCTTTTGTTCTTCAAGAAAATAAAATATTAACTTTGCAATATTTATTTGTATTCTTTAGTTTAGGAGATCTAAATGTCAGTTTCTTGTTCATTGTAACACTAAAATGAATATAATTTACTGCTAAATGCGTATTTGTTATTCTATATTCATTTGGTTTCTATAGGACATATGTTCATCCTTGGAATCTCCAGCCTGAGGCTGCATTGTAAACAGCCTGTGTCATATCAATCAGTTTTGGTAAAATAGAGAAAACAAAAGCAAGTACAAATATTTATTACGACAGGGATTTTTATGCAGGTTGCTAAATCAGGGTCAATAACCAAAGAACAAAGGGATAAAGCTTGGGCTCAACTACAAAATGCAGTTATGCAAGAAAATATCCACCTCATTTACCTTGGAGTTGGTGACCAAGGAAATACCTCTCTAGGTACATCTCTCTCTCTCTCTCTCTCTCCCTCTCTCTGTAGGTAGATGCAGAGATGTTTTTATGTTGGTTCAACAGGCAATTGTTTTTTACCATTAAATGGTAGAGGCTTGCAAACATATTTATATTTTAATTTTGTGATCTCAAAATCAGTCATTGCAGCTTGATTGAACTGGTACTTACAACAAGCACTTAACATTTTCTCAAATTAAATAGGGAGCAGCTCATGGATGACTGCACATCCTTTTGATTCATAGCATATGTCAAGAAGTTCAAGATTTCCTGTAAAAACCTCACTGTTGATAATTTTTATGCTATCTATGTGCTTGTTTTTCATAAATGCATTGTCTGTTAGCTTCTGAAAAGCTATCAACAAGTTGAATCTGGTCAGATCAAGATATTCAATGAAGCACATCCAAAATTTTGACTTGCAACTAGTGGATAGAAGTTTCTAAGATTCATAACTCTATTATGCATTGAAATTTATCTCAAATTAGATTTTATTAATTGCTTATCTGATTCAATTAAGCAGTGGTAAAATAAGAACAAAACAAAGTCACAGATTGTAGTCAATCTTGAATCAGCCTATCAAAATTGCTTAATGTAAATGAGACAGACCCGACTTTCTCACCCTTGGAAACTGAAGAGAAATTAGAAACAACTCATTTCGATCCTCAAAAAACATGAACGGCCTCAAAACTTATGTTTTAGACTTGTTTGCATTTTGGACATGGCAATTCGAACTCTACAACTTTCTTGTTCGGCTAACCAGTGCAGTATAATTTCTGTTGAATCTTGGTCTCCCAGTCTTCCAATGATTATATAGTAGGATGGATACAATTAAAGATGTCAAAAATTTGATGGACAATCCGCCTAGAAACTATTGAAATTTCTGTCCTAAACAATATTTTCGAGTCGGAAAAAATTCATGCACCTGCTATGTCCCTAAGAAATAAATTGTGGTAACTTTTGGGGGACGTGCCTACCCATTATATTAGTTGCACAGTATGGAGAGGTACAGATTTCTTGAAGTACATTAGAATGCATCTAGACCATTCTATACCATAGGGAGATGTGCAAATATTATGACAGATAGGCAGTTTTGATTTTGGGGTTCCTATTGCTTCAGAATTGCTGTATGATTAACCTTTCTAGATTTCTAGATAACAAACCATCTTGAGGTGATCAAAGTACTATAAATTTCAAATTAACAACTAAAACCATCATTCAAGATGTTGGATAAGTGTTGTATTTTTTTCCAAAAATGTATTTTTTTCACTTTTAATAATCAAGATGGTCCTAAGTTGACTCCTAACCAATAGTCGCATTTTTCATGAAAAAAATGGACATTATTTTGGGTTTTACTTTTTTTTTTTTTTTTTCCATCTTTTAAAGCACTGACGTTTATGTAAAGCACACTCAAAAGGGTTTGAGTAGAGACTCATCATTGTATTTGTGAACGGTTGGGTTTTATGCAATAGATAATAATTTTATTGTGCTGGGTTTTTACCTGTAAGGGTTTTCCTAGGTGAAACATTGTGTAATGAGTTTTGCTTTCTACTAATTCTGTAATTTGCATCAGATTGTATATGCACTGCTTCTTCTGTACAAATTTATTAGACTTATTTTTTCTACACAACAAACCATGAGATAACAACTTTGATTGCAAGGTAACATAGCCAGCACACCTCATGGCATATTAGACCACCTTCTGGAATCACAGCAACTTCACACTTCACCTCATTATTCAAATTTGATTGTGAAAAGCGGAAGAATTGCTTGGTCTATGTAAATGAAGATATGAAGTATTTCTTTTAGCTATGTTATCATCTTATTTTATGTATAATGTGTATTGTGTATTGGACCATTGGCTATGCAGGTGGTGTGGAGAAAAGGGTTGTAAGGTCCTTCGTTAAAAAGGATTGGAGGTTTGGTCACTACAAACCAGATGGTTTACGAGATCCTTTGAGTTGCACCATTAGATATTTATGGAAGCTTCCATACACGCCATTTGAAAGACAATAGAAGCCCTAGAGAAAGTCCTTTCTACAATTATTAGTCTCAGTCTAAGTTATAGCTGAGACTTTGCTAGGTCACGAGAATGTAAATTTTTATAGAAAGAAAAATGTACATAAACTTCCCAATGACTGTTAATCCAATATTCAATGTACACAAAGTATCTATGTACTGCTAATTTATATTTTAAATGTCAAACAAGCTTGTTGCTTGAAACAATATGATACTCTTACATATTAAGATTGAATCAATTATATATAGCAGAGGAAGTTTTTACAAATAATATCATTATTTGAACGACATGAATACCCAAGGAGAATGCATTTACCCTGTTGTTTGATTTCCTTGCAGCTCCATTACGTCAGAAATTATTGTAAGATATTATGTCTACAGCACTTATGGGTGAGACCATTTACTAGTTCTTTCGTGTGTACCCTCCTAAATTACTAAGATTTGTTATGATCGAAGAAATCACATTTCCTTTAAAAAAAGTAGAGGTAATTTAGATCAATGTTCTGCCTTACTTCAAAAAATTTCTCTTGCCATGGTAGGACGATGTGTTCTGTCAATCTGATTGTCAAAAGGAGTGTAAGAATTGTTGTAATTAAACTAATTTAATTACTTCTGCCATTGTGATGGTGGTCTGGGGGTAGTGTTAATCATACCACATTTAACATTCAATTCTGCATTTGTTTGATGCCATGGCATTTTGGTAGCTTAAAGCCCTTTTAATGTCTTTCGCGTGATTATGGAAAGAAGAATCAAAAGCTTGTTCTGGAGGTTTTTAATAAGTCTAAGGACCCTTTAGGTAAAATACTCCGAGGGCGGATTCTTTAAAAAATGAGTTATCTTCCAAGGGCTTCCGTTTGGCCTTTTGGTCAAGAATTTGGTTCGGACGGTCGATAATTGAGCTTCGAGCAAACGAAAGAAACTAGGGCATGGCGTATACACGACAATATGCCGCAATACCTGGGCAATGCAGTATTTTATCAAGCTACAGTGAAAATTCATAGTTTTTTAAAAATATTTTTCAGCGCTGCAATGCAACTTAAAACAGTTGCACGGTAGATTGGAGAAGGGGGACTTCCGGATTTGCTGGATGAAACATAGATCAGGTTATTTTCAGTCCTAAATCACCAAAACTTATGAAAAATCCATCTGACAACCTTGAAGACAGAGACGGAAATGGAAGGGTTTGAAGCCATGAATGCTGAAAAGAATGCGGGATTTGAAGTTAAGGGAGCTGAAAGCGACCATACTCAAGAAAGGCCATTTTTCTATTAATTTAGAGAAGGGCGAGTTAAATCCCTGGAATTTTAGCTCCCTAATGATATTATCGATGTTATTGGAGAATGTCAAATTCGAATTGTGGTTTTGCTCTTGTAAGCGGGTGCCAACAGATGGATCTTTTAAACTGAATTTGGAGAAGAGGGGTTTAGGAAATTGAGACAAAAGAGAGCTATGACGAAACGACTTGTTCTTGCATGTTCAAATCTGCTAAACACACTTAAGTGTTATCTGTGGACAAGTCTGTTTCCTTCCAGTTGATTTCAAATCTAACGTGTTAGGGGAGAGGGCCCAGTAGTTGAGCACCCTAACTTTGCGCTTCTAATTATCCTACGTGGAAATTTCAAATCACTCCCAATTTTTTATAGCAGCTTACTTGGCAAGTCCCCTGTTCATAACTAAGGTTTCAGGGCCATATCAAATATGATGCCACATCAACATGCTTTTTGTCAAGGTGTCCAAAAAGGGCCCCCAAAAAAGTGAGACCAATACTTGTGCATTCACATCATGTTTTATTGAGTACTCATGTGGCATCACATGATTGGTTGCTCTTTAGATCAAAAGAATACATTTTTGTTTAATTATGGGTAGTCATCATCAACACTAACAACTTTAAAGTCACAACTATCAGTCCAATATCAATAAAAATATTGGGCATTATATAACAACTACTATCACAACTATTGAAACATGCTCAACTGTTGGGTCCTCCACCCTATTTGTGGGTCCTCTCCCCTATTTGTGGACAAGTTTGTCTGCTTCAAGTTTGGAATTTTGTTTTCAATTCTTAAGGACTACCTACATCATTTGTAGTATCCTAAAGTGAATTGAATTGCCATATTAAAATTTGGAATTTCAACCATTTTTCTTTAGGATATTGTGGTCCAACTTGGAATTTCAACCATTTTTCTTTAGGATATTGTGGTCCAACTTGGATTTATATGATACAAAAATAATAGAAATAAGTACCGGTAAGTTCTCTAGTCTAAGAGTTCATCCTAGGGCTGCCAAAAAATATTAAATTGATAGGCCTAGGCTTTCCAATAGCCCACCCAATCGTAAGGAAAGGGGGGCACTTGATTTGTGACTATCCAAAAGGAAATCTAGAACTATTCAAATCCCTCTACCCTCTTCTTCTCTTTCTCACTCCAACTCAATCTTTTCTATAGGATTAATCCTTCGTAAATCTTCATCAATGCCCTTCCCCATTCACCATAATAATATCCCTTCTTCTTTAGTGTCTTCTCTTCAATTTGATCCTTCTTCTCAAAGGACCTCCACCCTTTATAAGGACATTATTGCGTTTGATAGGAAGTTCGTTAAAAAAAAAAAAAACCACCTAGCTCCACATGCCACATTTCATATCCTTTTTTGTTTGTGTTTGCTCTTCCTCTCGATTCCCTTATCCTTCCTCATCTACAATAACTTCCTCCAAAGGATCTTCCATTTACCCACCTCCTAATACTTGCCAAATATTAAAATCTCATTAAATAACCACAAGACAAAAAAAATAACAATGAGAATCCAATTTAATCATTTTGGGGTGATGCCTTCAGAGAAACATTTTCTCCTTTATCATCATGAATTGGAAGGTATTTTCTTGGAATGTGAGAGGGTCATGAATTATAGAGTTGAAGAGGCCATTAGTAAATACAGGCATGATATCTTATTCCTTAAAGAAGTTGAATTGAGTAATACTTAGCTAGATGCTTGTATGTATAATTTATGAAAGGATGCATATTGTTTGCACTTCTCATGGAAGAAGAGAGTCATGATAGGGATGGCTTTGTGGATCTCTACATATTTCATTGATAAAGAGGAAGATACCTCGCATAGTTGTGGTTGGTCTCTTACCTTTGTAAATGGACATTCAATCAAGTTTTGCTTTGTCTATTCTCCTAATGAATATAAAGAATGTTAAGTTATTTGGGATTGGATGTCTAAAATTCTCCCTAGTGTAGAGTGGATTTTAGGTGGAGACTTCTACACACCATATTGATCACAATTGTTATAAACATAGCCAAGAGAAATTTGGAAGTCAATTTAATTGTGATGCAAGTACATGAAGAAAACTCACTTTCACATTCTCATTTGTCAAAACTCTAAACATTTCTCATCTCAGGTTCACTTTTCCATTTATTGAACACTTGACTCAAACCATCAAAACTGAAATTAGGGCCCAAACAAAGTTTCACAAAGCCTTCATACACATCAAAACTTTGTCTTAGTCAGAACAAACAATTACCAAAGACTGCCCATTCATATTTTCACCATCTCTTCATGATTGTAAACAATAGCACTTTCACTTACAAACACAAACTTTAGACTACAAGTCACAAACCACCATCTCTAGGCTTGAGACATCTTCATTAGGGTTAATACAACAGGATTCAACTCCCTACAAGCCCCAAAAGTGCAGGCCATTCATTTGGGACACACTTCCTTCTTAGACTACATTAAGTCCTTGTAGCACTCCCTATACATACTGTTAGAATTATCTTTTGACACTGACCTCCAATCAAGATTGTAATATACTTTTTGAGCACCAATTTAAGAGTTCTAAATCATGTCTGAAAATCAACATAGGTTGTTTTGGACAACAACCCCCATAAATGACTGATCACATTGCCATTTAGGCCTAATTAGACTTGTCCTAAACCAGGGCTTATTGAATATAATGAATCCAGACTTAAACACCCTCAACTAATGCTTGGATTAGGTCATTTCAAACCCGCACATGTTGTTGAGAACACCAAAAGTCCTTTTGTAAGGATATTTACATAAACCCTAGGCTTTATTCCTCTTAACTGTTTGCAAATGCTCTGTTTAACAGTCTGTACAATCATAAACTTTAAGTTTCCACACATAAACCCTTGCCACTTGATTTGTAACCTTTGAAATATGAAAATACATGCAACCAAGAGTATCTTCACTAATTATTAAGAGTTTTTACCAAAAACAATGGGAGAACTGTAATTTAATTGATCTTTGTTTACCCTAATAGAGGGTTTTGGCAATTTTGAGAAAAATACACATAACTTACTC
Organism: Sequoia sempervirens; assembly: GCA_007258455.2. Classification (NCBI taxonomy): domain Eukaryota; kingdom Viridiplantae; phylum Streptophyta; class Pinopsida; order Cupressales; family Cupressaceae; genus Sequoia; species Sequoia sempervirens. Next base: position 125,005 of record VDFB02146180.1, on the reverse strand, counting down.
AAAAATTGATCAATTTGCATGAAACAAAAAGGAATAGGAAGGTGATTGAGAAATCTATCACTTACAACCAATTTGAAACCATTTCTTGCCCATACAGGGTTGTACACAACAAGAACATAGAGAATTTCTGAAGAAAATGTGTAAAATCAGAGCTTTCATTGGTCTAATTCCTTTATTCAATCACCCACACCTTCTCAACTGTCTACAAGGCCTTTTTAAAGGCATTCCATCATGACTTCAATTTCTAACTATTTTCTAATGACCTAAGAGCCAAAAGACCCTTTGTCTTCCCTAACTTAATTTTGCAATTTTTACAATAGTGACAACTTTTTCTGAATGCATTGGCATCTTTTACAGTTTTGCAAAATTTGAATCAAATGACCTCATACTAACCTAGACACAGAAGAAATTACTCAAATAACCTTGTTACAAGATAAATATACCAAATTTGATCAATTTTCAAAAAATTGCATGATGGAAACATGATGTAGCCAAGATGCTCCTGCATCATTCTTCGGACCAAGAAAATTTCCAAACCCTCTTGGACTTGATGTAGTCAACAATCCTTCATCCTTTGCATGTTTTGCCTCTAATTGACCTTGGAACTGCTCTTTATGACCTTCATTTTCACCTTAGGCTTAAACTTGTCCATGCAAATCAACTTCCTATCTTGCTTTCCAATTGAAATTAGACTCATTATGCTTTGGTGCATCTCAGTGTCTTGTTCCTCCCTTTGTCCTTTGACCTTAAAATTGTTCCCTGTCCACATAATTAGTACAATAAAGAAACGATATATTAAATTGATCACAATACCTCCATCTTTTCTCAATTCTTTGCAAATCTCGAAGACCAATTCTTCCTTGATCATCACTTTAATCAACTCAAGGTCTTCCTCTGGAATTAGGTCCTTCATCATTAGTTCTCCTTCATCTTTATGCTTGAGTATACCTTTGTCTTCTTCACTTGCATCTTCAAACACTTCTTCTTCTTTCTCTTTCATCTTCATTTGTCTTTTTGCTTGTCTTTTCCTCCTAGCAATCTTCTCTATGGGCCATGTAACTCTCCTTTTCACTATCAAGTGCCAACTTGTGGCTTGTCTGATCCCTTGTTCCATTTTCATCATGGACTCTTGGAACTCTTTTTCCAATCTTCTCACCTCTTGCTTTAATTCTGCAACCTCTCTGTCAAACTTTTATTGCCTCTTTCTATTTTTCCTTTCTTCCTCTGCTTGCAAATGCCTCTTCAACACATCCATCTCATCTTCTACTCAAGCAAGCTTCTCCTTGCTTCACAACTTCTCAACTTTCTCTGCCTTCTCTTGGCAGCAACCAAGTCCTTCCTAACCTGCACAAACCACAAAACCACAAACCAACTTTCTTTTCCCAGAGCCTTCTAGCCCTATACCATTCTGATGCAAGTACAAGAAGAAAACTCACTTTCACAATCTCATTTGTCAAAACTCTAAACATTTTTCATCTTAGGTTCGCTTTCCATTTATTGAACACTTGACTCAAACCATCAAAACTATAATCAGGGCCAAAACAAAGTTTCACAAATCCTTCTTACACATCAAAACTCTGTCTTGGTCAAAACAAACAATTACCAAAGACTGCCCATTCATATTTTCACCATCTCTTCATGACTGTAAACAATAACACTTTGACTTACAAACACAAACTTTAGACTACAAGTCACAAACCGCTATCTCTAGGCATGAGACATCTTCATTAGGGTTAATATAACAGGATTCAACTCCCTACAAGCCCCAAAAGCGCAGGTCATTCATTTGGGGCACACTTCCTTCTTAGACTACATTAAGTCCTTCTAACACTCCCTATACATACTGTCAGAATTATCTTTTGACATTGACCTCCAATCATGACTGTAATAAATTTTTGAGCACCAATTTAAGAGTTCCAAATCATGTCTAAAAATCAACATAGGTTGTTTTGGACAACCCTCATAAATGATTGATCACGTTGCCATTTAGGCCTAATTAGACCTGTCATAAACCAAGGCTTATTGAATATAATGACTCCAGACTTAAACACCCTCAACCAATGCTTGGATTAGGTCATTTCAAACCTGCACATGTTGTTGAGAACACCAAAAGTCCTTTTGTAAGGATACATACATAAACCCTAGGCTTTATTCCTCCTAACTGTTTGCAAATGCTATGTTTAACAGTATGTGCAGTCATAAACTTTAAGTTTCCACATATAAACCCTTGCCACTTGATTTATAACCTTTGAAATATGAAAATACATGCAACCAAGAGTATCTTCACCAATTATTAAGAGTTTTCACCAGAAGCAATGGGAGAACCATAATTTAACTAATCTTTGTTTACCCTAACAGAGGGTTTTGGCAGTTTTGAGAAAAAGACACATAATTTACTCAAAAATTGATCAAGTTGCATGAAACAAAAAGGAATAGGAAGGTGATTGAGAAATCTATCACTTACAACCAATTTGAAACCATTTCTTGCCCGTATAGGGTCGTACACAATAAGAACACAAAGAATTTTTGAAGAAAATGTGTAAAATCAGAGCTTTTCATTGGTCTAATTCCTTTATTGAATCATCCACACCTTCTCAACTATCTACAAGGCCTTTTTAAAGGCATTACATCATGACTCTTTAGTTTCTAACTATTTTCTAATGACCCAAGAGCCAAAAGACCCTTCATCTTCCCTATCTTACTTAATTTTAGAATTTTTACAATAGTGACAATTTTTTTTGAATACATTGGCATCTTTTACATTTTTGCAAAATTTGACTCAAATGACCTCATAATAACCTAGACACATAAGAAATGACTCAAATAACCTTGTTACAAGGTAAAGATACCAAATTTGATCAATTTTCAAAAAATTGCATGATGGAAACATGATGTAGCCAAGATGCTCCTACATCAAATTGACATAACTCCACTATTGTTATAAACATAGCCAAGAGGAATTTGGAAGTTGATTTTGTTGTCATAACTATTTAGGGGTGGTTGACCCTCTATATGGAAGACAATCAAGTTATGTTCATAATTGGTTTACACGTGGAAAGAAAATTGAATAGGTTGGAGAGATTTAACATATCAGACAATGCAAAAATTTTGTTCTTGCTCAATTCAATGCCTTCACACAATTTAATTATTCTACTATTATTGATGACCTCTTTCCATCCTTTGCACTATTTCTCTTTCATCTCACACAACTTTATCTTCTTCTCTTCCATTCAAACCTTAAAATCTTTGATTGTGTCATTGCTCTATTTGGAATTTGAAACTCCATAACCAAGATAGAAGAAGGGGAATCATGGATTGAGTGGTGGTGCTTTGCTTTCCCCCTATGTACTAAATTCCTTCAATTTTTTGGTAGAGGAATGGTTTGATAACATAAATGTAGAGAAAATACCTCAAAGAAAGTAACATCAAAATTCAAGCTTCCATTGCTTCTCTTGAAACTTAAGTTCATAAACTTGATAACTACAAAAGAGCTAGAATTTAGTCAATTAAGGATGGCAATAGAGCTCAATTTTTTTTTCTATCTACATTACAAACATAAAAAGGAGATAATTTGTGCTATAATGGCTTATTGAGATAACTATGTTGTTTTAGAATTTTGATGAGAATCTCTTCACAGGGGAAAGAAAATGGGAATATATTTAAGAAAATCTTGAAGATATAATCAAGGATTGTGTTCTTAATAAAATGCACCCTAGTTATAAACAATTTTTTAATCGAAATATTTTTGTAAAGAAGAGATTGAATGTGCTTTATTTCTATGTGATAGCAACCAGGGGAGGTCCTGCAACACACTCAACACAATATCAACCAACAACAACACTTGTCATATCATCAAACCCTCAAACTCACACTATCTCATCAAATCCACTATATTCCTTGTAGCATCACAAACTGACTCAATCGTGTATTTCACTCCAATGAGATCCTCTTAGACCATAACCAACAACTTTTCAGGAACCCATTAAGGTGTTCAAAAAATAAATCAACAGATCACAATAGGCTTCCCTGTAACAACTTCAACAAATTCAAGTTTCTACACTTTCTAGCCCCCAAATTAGGCCTATTTTCCAAAGGACCTTGCCTCAAAACATTCCCAAATCCACCAAACTCAATTGGGAAGAAATTTACATGTGTCCAAACCAAGGATTCCACCATTTGTTCTCAAAAAATTACTCACCCAAGTGTCAAATCACAAAACCCTCCTTTTAAGCCAAGAAACTAGGGTTTTATTGGAAAACACACATACAATCTTCAAACAACCTTGAAATAACTTCAAACAAGACCTAATAGGTCTATACATACTCAATACAACATCTAATGACACTGTCTCAACACAATACACAATTTAGCATATTAAAACATCTCAAATTCTCATGTAAAACACAATTTTCCAACCTAGGGCTTCATGCCCAACACACTTTTAGATCTCTCTTGCTCTCTCTCAACATTCCCTCACCTGTTTATTGATGTTTTAGACACACTCCTCAAATTATAGTGGCTACAGTGAGAGGAATGGGTCAATTCTCCATTTTAATGACTCACAAACCCTTAAATCTACAAGTACAGACCCAGTCTTAGAAATTTAACAATTAAATGCAAAAAAATTAATGAAACCTCACAAAAGTGGATTAAAATGAAAGGTGAAACAATCAAATATTCATCCACAACAATTATGAATCAATAAAGTGATGCACAAGCCATACAATCCTCTGCAAGTGACAATTAGAAACTACAAAAAATTGAAGGAAAACAGTGCTTTATTTTATTCAAATATTCTTCAAACTTAAAAACAACCATTACATTGAGTCCTTACACCTTTTTAAACATGTTACCTCCAAAAAAAACTTCCTACAACCACCTAACTACCTTTTAAAATGACTTGACTGTTGGTATTCCCTAAAAATGCAATTTTGCAACTTTTATGCTTGACAACTTTTGCAACAAAATGCAATTTTGCAATATCAACATAAATGACCCCTAGACACCTAATAACCAACAAAATATGACTTATTACAATACAAAATGGTCTCAAAGACCTTATTTTATGCCAAAACTCCAAAATTCTAAAGCCTACACATTAACTTCTTGAATTGAAAAAACTTGTTCAATGGTGCCCCTGCACCACTATGGCACCTTTATTCTAGAGTACACAACCTCACATTGAAGGAAAATCTTATCCATTTTATTTGGAAGCATTTGAATTTTTTTTTCCCATATAAATAAAGGATTAATCTAACTTCTATTGGTGTGAATTAAAGTCTTGTACCTAGTAATTTGTCTTGCTAGGGACTTAGGAGACTTATGTACATGTTAAGTTTACTTAGAATATAAGATTATTTCTAGAAGTATTAGTTGGATTTTCTAGAACTTATCTTATCTAGATTTTATGTTAATTCCTAGGTAGTTAGTTTGTTAGTCATCTTATGTCATAAGATTAAGACACATGTCACAATCATGTTCAATCCTATTCCTCACCTTGCCTATATAGGAAGGTCATTGTACTCATATGTACTACATACCTCATCATCATTTTGATAGGTCTTAATATCAAGCAAACCCATATTCTTGCATACTCTCTTGTAGAAGGTTTTCATTGTTTTTGTTGGTGGTCTTGGGTATTTGTTACACCCCAATTATGTAATTACTATTTACTATTACTATGGAGGGTAAATGTGGATGTAATTGTATTATGGGGGTGAATAAAATGTGCTTGCACTTTGTTATTGATGCATTGTGAATGAATGCTATTTTATTTAAATGTTATATGAAGAAATGCATATATGTGAAATGGATGGTTATTGAATTGATATTCTAATTTTGGAGATGTATTACATATACTACATATTTTGTGAACAACTGACTGCCATGAGCATGCGTTAGTGGTTGCAGGTAAATGTTCATTCCTCCAGGTGGAGGGGAAGTATCACTCAGGAGAAGATCTTGGTTGATTAATTGGTAATGTAAACTATCTGATCTTACACACACACTCACAACAAATTGGTTGAGTCTAGTCATTGTGTTGGGAATTGATAAGTCATCCTTAGATTGACGTGTATGCATTAGTAAGGGTCTTGATTACTGTTGAATACATGCTTGGGTGATGTTTATGTGTTTGAAGTTTATGGACCTTTGAGATTTCCATCGATACATATTTATGTTAAATGTATACATGTGTATGCATATATTTATACATTGATCCGTGTATGAGAGCATAATCATATGCATATATGTGTAAGTAGAAATACTTACAAACATACTCACACGAGGAATCAATTATATATATGTGAATATATATACACTTAATGAATATGTGTATCGACGAGAATATGATAAACTGATATATGTGTGAACATATTAAATATGTATATGTACATATATGTGTATTTGTGTATGTAGGAATACGTGTGTATGTGCTCAATGGTGCAATCGAACGTATATATATATATATATATATATATATATATATATATATATATATATATATATATATATATATATATTCGATGTGATATATAATAATATTATCTTGAGTATATATACATATATATTCCTATATATGTGAGTGAGTGTATATACATATACATATTTTTGTATCTACACATGCGTTATTATGAAAGTGATAATGAGGATACATACATTCGTATATCGATTGATACATTCTTCGAGTTTGTTGAATAAATATATGATTTTCTTGTATATGAACTAAATGAGAACGATATACGCTATGAGCAATAAGGAATGTATGAGTTAGTAAACTTATGATTGTTTGAAGATATATATATATATATGTATATTTGTGAAATAATTATAAATTATATAACATGGGGAATGATTTCATGAATTTATATATATCTATAATAATTTATATATTATTATGGATTCATGGTACTAGGAGGCGCATAAGTAGAAAATGCAGGCCACACCTTAGTGCATTACTTGGAATGCATGATGTATGGAAACTAAAACATCACAGTGTGTGAGTGAAGGATAAATTTCCACATGCCATATCAAGTGGAGAATAAGTCTAATGCAAATACTATGCTTATAGAGGCACATAGGTGGAGTTCATTTCAACACAAAACATTGAGATATGCTAAGTTCAACACAATGGTAAATGATAATAGAGACCAGTGCAAGAGTATAAAAGGGTAATTGGGACTGATTTTTATATATTACTTATGGTTGTATCTTGAGAGGTTGAGTTTTACTCTTGCTTCCACGCTTTGTGGAACACGCATATATTTCATTATAGCTTGTTTCATTATGTTGATGCATGGTGAATACTTTGTCAACGCCTATGGTAAGTGTGAGATGGGGTTAGAAATAAAATAACATAGACAAAGTGACAACCAACACTACTAAGCTATTAAACCACATCCAAACAAGAGAAAACAATGAAAACATAAGGAAACTAAAACATCAAATCAAAATACTCCCCATGCTTGAACTTGAATCACTTCTCTTGCTCTCCTATTTCTCCTTTTGCAAATATGCCCCTAGATTTGTAGTCTAACTTGTGCAAATACCTACAAATTGTAAGTAGAAATTTGGAGAAGAATAGTTGTTAAAATGAAAATGGAGAAGGAAGGTTGCTTTTAGAGACAACCTTTTGAATGGACGGCTGAGATTAATCTTCTAGAAATATTCCAAGATCAATGGATGGGAATGCATGAGAGGGATGTTATGAAGTGGATGGTTGAGATTAAGTCTTAGAAAATATGCCAAGATAAACGGTCCAGAATTGATGCACCAAAAATATGTCATGCATGGAAAAGCTATGACGCCAACAGTTATGATGTCTGATAGCTATGACAGACATGCAATACATGTAGGCTATGATAGAAATGAATGTTATGATAGGGGATTATGACAGAGCATCTTTGACCAGATGGTGCATAAATAATTTATTTTAAATTATTTATTCAAAAATGGAGAGTGGATGAAATGGACAAGTGGAAAATAAATAATTTATTCAAATTATTTATTTGGAGAAAATGAAAAGAGGATCATTTAATTAAATTTATCAATTTAATTAAATGGAGAGATGAAAATTAGACCTTAAATAATTAATTTAGATTAATTATTTAATAGGGGAGGTGGCATGGGATAGTTAAATAATTTTAATAACTATTTAACTATGGAAGAATTAAAGGGCCATGAATAGATAAATAATTAATGGTAATTATTTAACTATAGATGAAAGGTGACAAAATAATTAAGTAAATAATAATTTATTTAACTATTGAAGAAGAGGGAGAAATTAGTGACACAATTAGTTTATTTAATCAATCAGGATAAAATAAAGATTAGAAAGTGAATTAATTAAATAATTATTAAAAATTATTTAATTAATAGAGGAATATGATCAAACATAATTGAATAATTAAAATTATTCAATTATTGAAGGACGAGGATGAAGAAAAATGACTCACAGGCATAGGACATTTTTTATTGTCTACATTTTTCCCCTCTTTGACATAATGTAGTTCATCGCATTGTGTCAAAGAAATTTAATTCTGAAATATGCCCCAGTGAAAGAAGAATGACGAGGAGGGTTGTGTATGCCCCCTCAAGAGGATAGGTGAGTTCAAAGAACACGAGTGTGCTCTTGAAATGGATGATAGGACTAGAGGATGATGGATAGAAGAAATGTTAGCTTGGAAGGGGATGGATATTAGCATGGAAGAGAAGGGAGGATGAAGATGGAAAGCTAGACGAGAAATGATAAGGGAACCAAATTTCATGCTTACATTTTTATATTTATCATCATTGGGCAGATTATTGTAATGGCCAACAAACACCATGATATGACGTAGACCAAGGTGTGCAAGGTTGTACCATCACGTGAGACAAGCAGCTGCATACAAGGATGATCATGACTCATTCTAAGAGAGCGATTGCCCTAGTCTTTTTGTCATAATCAACCACAAATAGTAAAGGAAGGTAAGACAAATCATGAAATGTCATTGCTCCTCTAAATCTTGTTGTCAGGACATCCTCAAGGAACTAGCATCATGATTTCCAAAAGACAAAACAAGCATCATAAAATTAAATGCCAAGGGCTTGCCAAGTGTTTGAATGTCAAAATGTCAAGTTTGTCAAGTGTGTCAAGTGTGGCGGAATGTCAGACATCTTGGTGTCAAAATGCCAGGGTTGACGATATGAAGATGCCAAATTGGTGTTGAGTTTAGGAAGGACACATCCTAAATGATGTCGAGATGTCAGATTCAAAAAGGACACATTCTGAATGATGTTGATGCCAAAGTGATACCAAATTCGGGAAGGACACATCCCGAATGAGGTCGATGTCAAGATGTCGAATTGATGTCAAGTTCAAGAAGGACACATCCTAAACAATTTCAATGTCGAAATGCCAGATTGATGTCAAGTTTGGAAAGGGCACATCCAAAATGATGTTGATGTCACGATGTTGAATTTAGGAAGGACACATCCTGAATAACGTTGATGCCAAAATGTCAGATTCAGGAAGGACACATCCTGAATAACGTTGATGCCAAAATGCCAAGTTGATGTCAAGATTCGGAAAGGACACATCTTGAATGATGTTGATGCCTAGATGTCGGATTCAGGAAGGACACATCCTGAATAATGTTGATGTCAAGAGGAACATATCTCAAATGTTTTGAGAATCCTCAAAATGTCAGATGACTGTGATGATGCCTAAGAAGGACACATCCTAGGGCATAATTAAATGATGGGCTACCCTTCAGAAGGACACATTTGTAGAGTAAGTAAGATTTGACTAGTTTGACTAAGTTTGACTGAGTTTGATTGATTTTGATATGCCAAGATGATTGTCGTACTTGATTGATAGACTATAGAAGTTCACTTGGGTAAATTGTTTGTTCTAATTTTGACAAAGACCATGATAAATTTAAAGACTATTTCATGTGTGAGAAAATTGTGCAATGAACCCTAATGGACTGACCTAGTGTGGCCTCAGGGGCTCATCGATTGATGGCCTTGCCTACGTTATACACGTAGAGACCTCGTAGTTTGAATCGACCAATGACCTTGTCATATAGACATATGGATTGAATCATGATTTTATTTTGACAACCTAATAGGACTAACCTAATGTCTTGGGGACTCAAACATGAGTCTTGCCTACGTAGAAAATGCGCAGAGACAACGTAGTTCGAACAATGATGAAGACTAATCAAGATTTGAATTGGCGTGACCGTTTTGACTGACACGACTCTATTTTTTGGAATTTTTGTGTTTTCTTCAGGACGTTTTTCAATTTTTAGGTCTTTTTTAGGATATTTTTAGATATTTTCTTAGGACATTTTATGATTTTTAGGTATTTTTTACGACATTTTATGATGTTTTAGGTCTTTTTTCAAGACATTTTCTATTTTTTAGGTATTTTTTCTAGACATTTTCTGATTTTTAGGTCTTTTTTTAGGACATTTTCTAATTTTTAGGTCACGTGCGGTACCCACTATAGTCTCATGATAAAATATTTCCCCTAGTCAAGTTGAGAATGAGCCAGGAAAAATGGAAATGGAAAGAAAAGGCATGACTAGCATGGATAGTGGAAAATACACAAGACTTGATTTCAACCATTGTCAGCCATGGACGAAAATGTCATGATGTTGGGGTGAAGTGTTATGACGAATGTTAGAAAAAAGTATGTTCTATAGGGACACAGGTAGATAGAGTGACAGTAGATGGCACAACAATGACTGACTACACATGGCGCCTACTTGCCAGGTTTTCACCATGGTACCTATCCAAAGCGCCTGTTTACCAGGTTTTCACTATTGGACAAATTATTTCTCTTTATTTTTGTCTTCTTTTTTTTTGGTGTCACCAGGACACTTGTTTGCCAGGTTTTCATCAAGGTGACCATTTTTTGTATTTTTCAATTTTTTTGTCTTTTTAACTAGTTTTCAGATAGGCTTTCTGATGCTATGCATAGAGTTAATAAATGCCAGATCCATAGACTTCCTTGACGATGCCCCAATCTTGTGTGGATGACCGTGCTGGATGAAAGGACCTAATCGAGATGAGTACGAGTGGCAGATATGAAGGATGATAGATGTGACGAATGAAAAGGCTATGGTAGGATCCCTAATGTGCACACGATGTGGGCCATCAAGCCTCAGCCGAAAAGGAGCTTGGGCAACCAACGAGCTAGAGTACAAGAAGAAGTTGTCATCAAAGATACATTGAAAGACATCACCAATGGAGGGATATGATGGATATGTGAACATGGATGGATGGAACAGAGTATATGGTATGAGTGAGAGTGACGTGGATATAGACTTTGTATCAACAAGCGCTTTGTTTGAATTTTTTCCTTGATAGATGCCCCCAGTGATTTTTGATGGAGAGGCATACTTTGAGATTGAATTTTTCTCATTTTTACTTTTGAATTTTATTTTTGTTTTATCCGATAGCTTTTTATTTTGGCTATGGGACTTGTCTTGATCTTCTTTTCTTTCTTTTGATTTTTGATCTCCTTTTAAAGATATCTCGTTCATTGGAGTTTTTCCTTTATTCTTTTCTTGAGCTATGATTTGTTGATCCTTGTCTATGATGCGAGTGGACGTGTGTGAAATGGGGGAAATAGGTGAAGTGAAAGGAATGTTTAGTGGATGAATGGGAGTGGCGATTCCATTAATAGAATCTTTTGGACTATCCTTTTCTGTATTGTTAACATCAAAGGAAGCTTGCATATCCTTAATGACTTGGCAAGATGAATTAGTAGAGATGACAATAGGAGATTCATATCCTAGCCTAGGGTAGTTGGGATGGAAGGATGATGATTGGATATCCTCAATGGGGTCATGCTCAAAGAGTGGGTTATCATAAATTTCTTGGTCAAACAAGGGGTTATAATAGATATGAAAAGCTTGAGAGGAAGTAGATATGGCAAAGGCCGATGTGTCATCAGGGTTCTGAAAGGTTTCAATCCAAGCACGACCATCCTTTTGTGTTCCTTCTATAACTATCTTGACATCAACGTTGGAATTTTGATCTCTATTAGCAGCATTAGCATTGTTGTTTGCTAGCAAATTATCCATATGATATTCTCCACATCCCATGTCATGAATTTGGACCTTGGGGTTTGATGGCAGGGTAAATGGAGTGTATGACTCGGTCAATGAAAATGGATCAATGTAGTGAGATGATGTGATGATGGCTGTGGATGTGGAAGGCTTTGCAAGTCTTGATGGGTCAATGAATTTGGAAGATGAAGACGTTGAGGCTTCACGGTTGGTAGGCACTTGACATTCTGAGACACCTTGTAAGTTGGTACAATATAGGAATGGATTGGGGTCTCTGTATCTAGTAATCTCAGTGCCTTCAAAAGGAAACTTCAAACATTGGTGATACGTGGACGAGATAACTTTCAATGCGTGAATCCAAGGTCGACCGAGTAAAATGTTGTATGGGAGGTCCAAATCTAGAACTTGATAAGTGGTGTCGACAATGACTGGCCCCATTCGAATTGGGAGTGTAATTATGCCTCGAGAGGAATGTTCATCATCATCATATGCCTTGATAACAATTCTTCTTGTGGCGTCTACGCAAGCATCAAAAAAGCCTAGTTCCTTGACCAATTTTAAGGAACATATATTCAGTCCTACTCCGCCATCTACTAAGACTCATCTAACCTTATGTTTATGAACAAGGACTTCGATATGAAGGGCATCATTATGGTTGGATTTGGATGATGAATAGTATTGGTCAGAAAAGGTAATATGGTGGGGAGTCATGAGATATTCTACCATGGCTTCAAATTGGCTAACATCAATATCTTGGGGCACAAAGGATTCTTGCAATGTTTTATCTAGGATGGCCTTATGGGTAGGCAAGATGCATAACAACTCAAGGATAGAGATTTGTGCCAGTGTTTTTCCAGGCTAGTAAATAAGATTAAAGTTTCCTTTAGGTTGGGATTGCTTGCTTTGTGGACGCGATTGTGACTGTGAAGTGGACGGGCCAACTATTGTTACCTTTGGTTGTCTAGGGGGAGGAGGGCCGGCTATGGTGACCTTTCTGCCGCAAGTGGTGACATTGCATTCAGGGGGCCTTTCTAATAGTGACCGTGCAGACATTTTCATCAGTTGTTCTAATGTGATGTACGATAGGTCCCCCAGAATAGTCATATCCAATATGGGCATGATTGGCTCGATTATCTGTATTTGACGTAGAAGGGTTTCCAGAACCATGATCATGTAGTGAGTTTTTGTGTATTGTATGATCCACATTAGAAGCAAATTGTGGTCCACCAACTTCAATGATGCACTTTTCAATAAGGTCATGTACCATATTTTTCAATTGTTTACAGGAAGAATTTTTGTGTCCTTTTATTTGGTGATAGTCACAAAATGCATTGTCATCCCACCAAGATGGTTTAAACTACCCAGGGTCATATGGTTTGGGGTCCTGAAGTGTGATGACACCATTCTGAAGGAATTTCTTGAGGACTTCTTCAATAGGTTCACCCAAAGGGGTGCATATGCGACCTCTAGGGAATTGTATCGATTGTCTAGGCTGCCCTTGAATTTGATTGTTTTGATTTCCTTGGTTATTCTAATTTGTTTGGAAAACATTAGTAGTATAGGTTTGTGTCATCATCTGTGTGTTTTGTGATTGTGTCCCTTTTAGGGTAATCATCAGACCCATAGCGTTGACAACCTTAACATCGACTACACCATCATTGGTAACATGTTTTTTCTTAACCCAAAATTTGGTTTTGTTAGCAGGAGGGTTTGTGTTTGTGTTTTTACGACCGTATTTTAGTCTTCCTTCGGCTATGAGGGCTTGTTCAACTTGGACACCTTGTTCAACTAGGTCCGCAAAAGTTGTGCAACAATGAACATGCAAGCCATTTTTTAGTGGGCCTAATAATGTTTGTACGAACATGTCAACTTTTTCCTTTTCAGGTATGTCTATATAACGACTCACTAGGCCCCTCCATTTTTGAAAGAATGGTAAAAAGGTTTCACCTGAATCTTCTTGTGTGAGCTGGCAGAGATTGGTAATGGAGGTGTCTGTGTCAATGTTGTATGTGTAATTTTTCATGAATTTTTCAGCAAGTTCTTTCCATGATTTTATTTCGGGTTGCAGTGTATAGAACCATTCTAGGGCTGGTCCTGCAAGGCTTTTAGGAAACAGTTGCATTAGATATGTGTGCTCATGAGAAATATCCACACAACTTGTTACGAACTCTTTGATGTGGTCAAGTGGATTTTTTTTACCCTTGTACTTGTTGAAGTTTGGAGCCACATAACCATGTGGAAATGGTGGCATGTACAAAGTTGTATCAAAAGGATATGGACATAAGTTGTATGGCATTTGCATCTTCTTGTCGGAGGTTTTCATATTTTCCATCTATTTTTGAAGGTCATCCACTCTTGCTAGCAAGGCATGTACAATGGGATCATTGGTTGCTTGAAAGTACGATATGTTCTAATTAGGTGTTTGCTGATATTGCCAATTGTGAGTGGGAATTTGTTGTTGAGTATGAATCTGGGATGAGTATGTGGGAATATGTGACCCAACCATATTTGTTTGTATTTGAGGTATCTGAAATCCTTAACTCATTTGATTGCCAAAGTTACACATTTGAGTTCCTTGTCCTTGTTGAAAGGATTGCCCATGTAGCATGTTGGTGTTTGTTCCTTGGGAGTGTCCATGTGGTATATGTGTATTGTGCCCTTGTCCATGTGGGATGTTCATTTGCGATGATGTGTTAATGTTGTGTTGAGGGCCTTGAATGAAAATGCGTTGTGAGTTTCATCCAAATGGATTAAATGAGGTTCCACCATAAGGATGTGATGAAGATTCCCCCATTGTCATAGATGAAAATCCGAACATAGGATTTGAGGAAGTGGTGCCTACTGATGTAGATGCAAAGGTGGCTCCTATCATTTGTGAAGATGATGTGGATGTTGTAGGCATGGTCTGTGAAAAGGTAGCTCCTATTGTTTGTGAAGATGATGTGAAAATTGTAGGCATAGTCATGGTACATGTTCCTCCCATAGACGTCGTGTTGGTTGAAGAGGAGGTGTTTTGATTTATTGTGCCACTAGATGTCACATTAATAGTGGTAGTGACAACTTGCATAGTAACGACAATGTTATGGGTTGAGGTATTGTTCTTGTCATGTTGGTATGTCATGTTTTGTGTTGTATTATTAGGAGAGGCAGGTCATATGGTATTAATGTTGAAACCTTTTGGTAATCTTACGCCTTGGTCTAAGAGCATAGCGAGGTATCGTTCAGGATCATTCAAGACCAAGTCTTCGACAAACGACGCTACTTCAGGATTTTGGGCTGCTGCCTCTAAGTTTTCAGCATAGACTTGTTCATTTTGGTCTTGTATGAATTGTTCAGAAAGTGGATTTTGAAAAGAAGTTGACATGTTCATGGAAGATTGTGCATTCAAATTGCTAAATGGGTCATCAAAGATCCAGTCATTGGAATTGGTGTTGATGTTGGTGTTGTTGTCAAAGTCTGCCATTTGTCTTTTCTTTCTTTGAAGTCTTGTTTCCACCATCAAAGAGATTGCTCAAATGAAGATGATGAAAATGCAAGTATGACACTAGTCTATGTTTTTGTCTTTTCATGTGATAATGGATGACAATGCAACAAGATGATAATGTGTACCTAAGGAAATGCGTAATGTCGAAAAGAGAAAGTGATGATTATGACTAGGATGACAATGATGAGAAGGTGCAAAATAAGGACTAAGATGATTATGTCGACTAAAGATGCAACTAATGCAAAGTCTAGGTTCAAAATAACAACTAGGATGAATAATGTTTTTGTATTTTTTGGGAATAAAGTATGCAAGATATAAACTAGAATGCAATTTGGAGAAAGGGGTACCTAAGCACTCTAAGCTTAATCTTTGTGATCGATTTTAGTTACCAAAGGACTTATTGAAAATGACAAGGTGACAAAGTCAAAAGGACTAGTGAGTTTTCCTAGCTAGATTGTTGAGTTGGAAAGCCTCACAAAAAGTGACAATGATTGAAGATAGAAGTGAATGATGAAGTCCAAGATAACCTAGTTTCAAAAGCAATGATTTTGAAAATTGTGATAAGGTTGGCCTAATCCAAAGTATGCAAAAATGAAAACCTAAGGTCAAGCTAATGCTAAAATGATGATTATGAACCTAATGGATAAAAGTAAAATTTGAAAGATTAAGCCTGTGATAAAAAATGCAAACTAATGGGCAAAAAATGAAGATTTTGAGCAATTTGAAAGCTGGTTTCTGACAGAGACCTCTTGGAAGAATTGTTTGACAACAAGCTGACAATGTTTAGACTTAGATTCTAGTTTGCATTAGGGTTTTATTTCTATCAGGAAAATGCATCGTTTGAGGCAGCGAATGCGTCACAGTATGGCAGATGCATTTTAGTTTAAGTGAATGCGGTTCTGGAATTAACAAATGTGACAACGTATGGAAAATGCGGTTCTTAAAAGTTTAGATGCATCGCGACGCATGCAAATGCGGTGTTTTGAGTGGAAAATGTAGTTTAACAGAGTGATTGTGTCTCAGAAATTTGCAAATGCGTTGTAACCATTGCGTCACAGTTTGTTAAAATTGAGTTTTCGGATCTATTGAGAACAAATCTGATCTGTCAAAGGTTGAATGTTTTGTCCAGAAGTGTAAATGTGGTGAAAAATGTTTGAAAATCCAACAAGCACTTGACAAGCACAATGTTTTGGTGTATGCAAACGCATATGAGACAAACACAATCTTAATAGGCCAATAGGCCAAGGGTTTGTATACTTGATATAGCCCACTGATATACCCCGAATTGGTGCTAAACACCTTTCCTTCTCGAGAGTGGATAGCTTAGAAGTTTGGTGGCATTGGCTCCCCTCCACGGCTCATTAACGTCATTCAGACACACCAACTTCAGATTGTTGGGTAGTCACTTCCCAAGAACTACTATCTCTACTCAAGGGGATCAATAGTGAGTATCTTCGGGCATGATACCATACCCTGCACTATACCAAGCAACGACTGAAAAATGGTTGGCCTCTAAAACAAAAGGTGTCTAATAAGGGCATTATGTTTGTAGGGCATGATCCATGTGGCAAGAGTCCCCTTTTAGATCCATCTCGTCGGAACCATACGCGTGATTCTTGGGCTTTCCCCAAGAATCCACTTTTATATACTAGCTGGAAGTCCCTTGGGTTTGGGGTGCTACCGGTCTGAGTCGTTCTAGGGTGAGTACTTTTTCCCACCAGAACAGACCCAATTTCTAGAGGCAATAACTGTTTATCTTACACCTAGGATCGCATGAATGCGCAAGGGGAGAAGATACTTCGATTATTGCATCAAGGTGACAAAATTTGAAGACACTTGTAAATTTTAATTACCAAATGATAATGTGAGGAGGACACACAAGACACTTTGTTCTTTTTAAAAGTTTAACTTGAAATATGAAAAAAAAAATTCATTTTAAACTCATGTCATAAGATTGCAAGTTCATTTTAACCATATGAGTTTCAATGCATGCTTGTATTCATTTTAGCCCAATGACATGAAAATGCAAGTTGTAATTGTAAATTTTAGGCCCAATGAGTGATTCATGTAGATTTTTTGTTCGTTTTAACCCCCATGAATGAAATATGCAATTTGTTGTTCATTTTAAGACCACATGAGTGACATACAAATTGTGGTTCATTTTATCCTCATGAGTGTAAATGCAATTTGTTGTTCATTTTAAGACCAAATGAGTGACATGCAAATTGTGGTTCATTTTATCCTCATGAGTGTAAATGCAATTTGTTGTTGTTGAAAGCAAACAAAATTGATTATACCTAAAGAAATGAAAAACTCCATTTTGTTTCTATAGAAACAATTTTTTAGACTCCCTCCAAGCTGTGCCACATGTTGAAAACAAGAGATTAGTAACTCAAAAGAAAAGTTTAATGACAACAAAAAATTACAACAGCGATAACTTTCTCAAAACTTAACAAAATTTTAAATCGTTTGAATCCATGGAAAGCTGAAAATAAAACCTTCAAAACCCAGAAAGTGTTTTTCCAAGATTCTGCACAAAAAAAAATTTTATAGGGAAAATAAAACGCAGGTTTTAAAAGCTAGATTAAAAAACAACAAATACTAAAACAGCCATAACTTTCTCAAATCTTAATGAAATTTTAAATTGTTTGAAGTTACGGAAAGCTAAGAAAAAGGCCTACAAAAATCAGATAATAAGTTTTAAAAATTTCATGCACCCATTTTTCTGTGCTCAAAATAAAATGACGGGATTTCATATGAATTCTTGGCTATAACCTGCAAAACAACAAAACCAAACAAGAAAATAAACCAATTTCTCTACAAAATTGTAAGATTCACGTTGGGTTCACCAATGTGAGATGGGGTTAGAAATAAAATAGCATAGACAAAGTGACACCCAAAACTACTAAGCTATTAAACCACATCCAAACAAGAGAAAACAATGAAAACATAAGGAAACTAAAACATCAAATCAAAATACTGCCCATGCTTGAACTTAATCACTTCTCTTGCTCTCTTAATTCTCCTTTTGAAAATATGCCCTCAGATTTGTAGTCTAACTTGTGCAAATACCTGCAAATTGTAAGTAGAAAGTTGGAGAAGAATAGCTGTTAAAATGAAAATGGAGAAGGAATGTTGCTTTTATAGGCAACCTTTTGAATGGACGGCTGAGATTAATCTTCTAGAAAGATTCCAAGATCAATGGATGGGAATGCATGAGAGGGATGTTACGAAATGGATGGTTGAGATTAAGTCTCAGAAAAGATGCCAAGATCAACGGTCCAAAATTGATGCACCAAAAATATGCCATGCATGGAAAAGCTATGATGCCTGATAGCTATGACAGACATGCAAGACATGTAGGCTATGATAAAAACGAATGTTATGATAGGGGATTATGACAGGGGATTATGACAGAGCATCTTTGACCAGGTGGTGCATAAATAATTTATTTTAAATTATTTATTCAAAAATGGAGAGTGGAGGAAATGGACAAGTGGAAAATAAATATTTGGAGAAAATGAAAAGAGGAGCATTTAATTAAATTTATCAATTTAATTAAATGGAGAGATGAAAATTAGACCTTAAATAATTAATTTAGATTAATTATTTAATAGGGGAGGTGGCATGGGATAGTTAAATAATTTTAATAATTATTTAACTATGGAAGAATTAAAGGGCCATGAATAGATAAATAATTAATGGTAATTATTTAACTATAGATGAAAGGTGACAAAATAATTAAATAAATAATAATTTATTTAACTATTGAAGAAGAAGGAGAAATTAGTGATGCAATTAGTTTATTTAATCAATCACGATAGAATAAAGATTAGAAAGTGAATTAATTAAATAATTATTAAAAAATATTTAATTAATAGAGGAATATGATCAAACATAATTGAATAACTAAAATTATTCAATTATCGAAGGATGAGGATGAAGAAAAATGACACTCACAAGCATAAGACATTTTTCATTGTCTACAGTAAGATCATCTTTGAATTCGTAAAACTTAAAGTTCCATGTCTTTGGGCTTGAACCAATATTTGTTAAGCCGCGAGTTACTGGTCGACAACTTTGTCAAAATGAATAAATATTTGAAATCAACTCATACCCAGACTAAGTTGATGAAAGCATGGTGTTGTAAATTGGTTATTGACTATTTCTAATTGAATGGAAACCATGCCAAATTTGAGAATAGTATGGAAGCTTTGGTGCCACCTTTGATTCCTTACACCTGTAGATGTCTATTGTTGGAGATAATTTGAATTATCCATGTGCAAATTTGAATGTCTCTATTTGTTTCTGATCAAGCAAGGTCGATCTATAGATATTTTTGCTAAGTATGAGCTTACATGTTCACCACCTTTTTGTTGTGGTTTATGTGCTGATATGCATGCTTTTTATTGTTAGAAATCATACCTAAACTATAGGCTGATTAGTTACCAAATAGCTATATAAATAGTGGTGCTTGATCACTTGTTGAGGACGCATATTGCTGCAAGTTTTTACTCTGCATTTTATCAATTTTATTTGTGAGAGAGTGAGTGAGAGAGAATATTCTATTATATTGAGAGAGAGTTGTTTGAGAGAAGTATTCCATCAACTTGAGTATTAGAAGTTTATTGTGACATCTCTTGAGAAGCTATAATCAGTCTAGTTGTTGTTTGGAGAAGCTACATTGCAGTCAATTGATTGGATAAGCGATCATAAGCATGGGGATATTCTCTTTTGTTATTTTATTTATGAATGTTGAAAATGAAGGTAATATTGTAGCTTAAAACTTGTAAAAATATGAGACTGTAGGTCTAATTAAGTGTTCTTTATCACAATTATTTGTGTATGATTAATCTATTTAGATCAATTTTACCAATTGTAGAAAGAGATAGAAGATTGTAGAAGAATGAGACACAAAGATAGAAGTGACACAACATATACGTGGAGAAACCCTTTCGGGAAAAAAATCCACCAAAATCAATAGTGCTTGTATTATTTAACGTTGGAACAAGATTACAATAATACTGTATCAATCCTTGATTGATATGCTTCCTTGCCTTCAATAATTCTTCTTCACAACTTGCAATAAACTCTCATAGAACTCTCATACACTTGTTATAATTAATAGACAATTAATAAGTATGTAAAATCAATAAGAGTTGTACAAATCAAGAGCATAAAGCTCCTCACATAAATCTATGCTTAGATTGTGCAAGTAGAGTTCCACAATGTAATATGAAGTCAAACCAAAGTCTTCCTCAATTTAGGCGCCCCAAGTTGAACACTTAACTGAACGTTGGTCAAGAAAATATCTTGCAAGCTTCACCTCAAAGTTGGAACCCAAGAATGGGCCCACTTGACTGAGCCTTGTAAATATCTTCTCATGCAAAAGGTGTTAATTGAAAGATGCCAACTTGGGCACCCAAGGTGGTCCCAAGTCAATCTTAGTTAACTGAAACATATCTCTCCACCAATTCATGCAAACATTATGCATGATTTATCATCCCCACTTAAATGAAAGTATCCACCTATTATCTTTCATGCAACTGAAGTCATTAGTCATGCAACTCAAGTCAACTAAAGTCAACTATCATTCAACTCAAAATAACTACATGCAATTGAAGATAACTGAACCATAACTGAACTGAACTGAACTGAACTGAATTAAACTCCACTCATGTAAATATCAATCCCTAATTTGTAGGATCAAAACATACATTACTGAAGTGTTATCAATCCTTCAAATAGTTAACTGAAGCAAGGTGGGTTCCACCTTCCATGTGGGCACCCCATGTGCTCCTATCATTTAGGAATAATCACAAATTTCAATTTACATGTTCATTTCATTTGAATTTAATCTCTTTCTAATCCTAGTTTTGGGGAACACTTTCCAAGGACTTAGGAGATACATGAAATATGTTTAGGATTGCAATTAAATGGCATCCTATTCCCAAAAATGAAAGATTGTTCTCTATGAATGTTTGAATTTTTTTTGTGAGAACTTGCATTTAGGGAAACTATAATAGCTTTGAAAAAGAAATAGAAGTTATGTTGTTTTTATAATGTTCTTTTATGTACTCCATAATAGGAGATTGATGTTTATCATAGGTATTGTATACTAGATATGATTGAACATGAGTGGCATATGTGTTACTCTTAGCTATGTTATTGATTTAACTAGAACAACTTGTGTTTACTCCTAGGATTGTTTATCTAGTATGGGAGGGAGCTTGTGTATTTACTTGTTAAGTAGGTTTATTCCAAGTATGTTAAAATAGTGATAGATTATATCGAGGATGATAGATTATCCATTCAAGGAAATACCTATGCGTAGTTTAAGATGGTCTTAAGTCAAATCGGCCCTGAGTAGTGTATGTGATAGATGACCTTCATTCAAAGTACAAAATGAGAGCACTTTGGGAAAAGTAGTGTGACTTCCTCTTGCTCCATTGTCAGTTCACCATGATCTAGTATTACATGCTAGTTCCAAATTGTGGAATTACAAGTTCTAGTTATGTAGGACACAAAACTATGCTCAGTTGGTTGTCGTTATTCAATTACTCTAACAATTTCTTCGTCGAAGGGAAGGGCCATCTATCGAATGATAGATGTGTGGGGGACCGCATTAAGAGTCTGTGGTTGGTGAAAAAGCGCTTGAGTGATGTTTCTCCTCCACAATAGGTGATAGAAGAACCAAGATTTGAAAGGATCCTAGACCATCTATAAGCTATTTGTTTCAAAGCTCATTGAGCTATGTTTGTAAATGTATATAATCTTGTATGGTTGTAACTTTTGAATTATTGTAATTAAATGGAATCCTTATTGTATTATGTTATGGAATTTTGTGTGTATGTTCTCAATAAAGAAAATATTTTTTTATTGCAAAGGCTTGTTACATAGTTATTTACTCGCAAAGTGAAAACTTAGGAATTTTTACTTTAGTGAATGGTTAGTTTGTTACATGTGGTATTAGAGCTACTAGGTTCAACATTGAAACCAATGAGATCATTACATAAACAATGCGTAAACCTTATTACAAGATAATGGTTGAAAAGTTCTTGTGCCACAATGACAAGAGAAAAGAACATGGGGAAGTGAAAAGGAAGATGAGAATTCTTAGGAATTTGTTTAAATTTGGGACTAGTTAAGAGTTTTCCCTGGAGTTAGAAACTCCTAAACCAACAACTTATTATTATATCCCCTTGAGATTGTGGAAGATGATGCAATCAAATTATGTAGGAAGGCTAGGAAGAATAACCAAAATATACCTTCATCCTATGAAATAGATATAAAACTCTAAGGGATAGAGAGGATTGAGAGAATCTTCCTTATTGATAGCAACCTATAAGCTTTAATGAGACAAGAATTCTTGGATTTAGTAAAAACACTATGAATATGTGTGTATGCAATGTCGGTATAAATTAGGTTAACGTAGAGAGTCAACAAAGGAGGTATCCACAAGGGTGGAGAACTCTTGACATAAATCTAATTCATGTATATGGATAGGATCTTGCAAGAAAAGAGTTAGTTCCTAGGAAAAAGGGAAAATACCAGAATGGTCAGAATGAAGTAATCAAGAACATGGGCACGATTCCGCCAACCAAAAATTGATGAGATCAATTTCAAGTTTTGATTAAGATGAGAAAAAGGGACCAAAAAACTGTGGTATCTCTAAAGGTTATGAGAGAATAATATTCCAAGCATTGGGGTAAAGTCACTTGAAAAGGTGAATGTAGGAAAGAAACCTGTAAAGATAAATTAGGTTGGCCTGACCAAAGGTTTGGATAGTACATAGATTTGTTGAAAGTATAAGATGAAATCACCAACATGTTTGCAAAAATAAACAAATGTTTAGAGGTTCCAAAAGAAAATGGAATACAGTATGGAACTATGTGTCAAATCCATAGAAGTTGTAAAGAAAAAATGCTTTAAGTTGAAAGGTACATCAACCAACGAGGCTTTGTGGGTATGAATATTCCTCCACAAAAAGGTTATCGGAAATAGAATGGGGATATTAGTGTGCCTCTTAACTTCTAAGTTGTTGATTACTCATTAAATATCCTATTGGATGATCCAAAATTTTGAATCTATGGAATTAGAATTCAATGATGAATCTAACTTTGGGAAAAAGTATATTCAAAGTATGACATTGAGGTAAGAAAAAGGCAATGGAAAGCCAAAAATGAATGATAAATCATTTCAAAGAAGCAAGTGTTTTCTAGGAGTTCAAATTTGATTAGATCGAATATTGTGGAAACACTAAGGGGGGAAGGAAGAGAATGGATTGACTTAGAGTAAGTACCCCAACCAATGAAAATCATGAATATATTTTCAATTTGGAAGAACTAATGACTTCTTCGTAAGTTATGATGTCAATTAAGTCATACATTTTATGACCACAAGGAAAAAGGTATTGGAATTTTTGGAGAAAAATAGTGGAAAGGTCAAGGATTGTGACCTATAATTACACCATACCTTATAGATATTTGATTGGTAAGATCAATTGATATTATTATTAATGCCTTAGGAAAGGATAGGAAAATTACTTGATCATGAAAGGGAAGACCATTGCCAATAATGGGTAAGGAGAAATCTAGATTACTTATGATTTGAGAAGAAAGTGTCTCTACACTCCTATATACCTTATATGGGGAATTTAGATAACGATGTTATTTCTATACATAGGTAGTAATACTACATATGAAATATGTCCACATCTAAAGCAACTTGACACTATAGCCTACAATGCTAAGGGACCTTGGGAATGATAGGATTATCATTGCAAAACTAAAGGTATGTAAGGTATGATGCAATGTTATGTGAACCACATCAAGATATCTTTACTGGAATTATTATTTGATCATACTTTATACTCGAATGAAACCATAGGTTTAGAATAACCTATTTGGGACGAGAAGTTCATTCAAATAAAGAGAGAAACCTGAGGTTAAGTCTTACTTATTGGGTTGAGATATGTACTAGACTACTCATTAACACCTATAGGTTGGAAATAACTTACTTGGTTGGGTTGTACATTTGGTCTTGATTGGAACATATAGGGTTAGAGTAACCTATAGCATCAAACTAGTCATTGAATGATGACTCTATCCTAGAATTAGGGTATATTGAGGTTAGGACTCACTTATGCAATTAAGTAAATCAATGGAGCTAATGAGAAACTTTAATGCTTGGTAATTAGGTATGCAATTAAAATATGATATCTTCTTAGGACCAACATGATTGAGCGAGGATTAATACTCAAAATTAGTACCAAGTCTTATTAGGAAAATTAGATTGAGTTAAAATATGGATTACATCTTTGGAAATAATCCAAGGAAAAAAGGAATCCAAGTTGTGGATGTCCTAAGATAAAAGGAGATTTATCACTGCTAAACTCCTAACTATTATTACTTGGGAATTAAAGATGGCATGAGATCATAAAATAGGTTTTCACTTAGTCAAAGAATAGACTATTTTTGGATATAAAAGAACCTATGTACCCAAAATTTTCAAAGATTTTAGGAATGAAATGAGGAAATTAATGTCAAAGTTAGGACATTGGAATGACAAATTTATTTATCAAATGAGAAACCACTATAACCTAGAACAAGATAGAGTAAGAGGCTGCATGAAATGTGGCAAGATGATGTCTAGTATGCCAAAAAATGAAGACTGGATGTCATCATTGGTAGGACATGAATAATATCTTGATATTCCAGAGGGAGGGTGGTAGAACACAAGACAGATCAACCTATCCATGTCGGTGAAATTGACATAATGTTCTAGTGGATAGACTCACCAAAGTAGCCAACACTATTTGGAAACTTGATTTATAGGATTTTGGACCTAAATAATATATTGTAAGAAGTAGTTGCTTAGTATTCCTGAGAAGGTTGTCTCAGTTTTGAACAAGCAAATAATGATAGGGTTGTGTGAACCATGATCATACTATGAAACATTCAATTGAGCGAATGTGCAATATTTTATTATAGCCAGATGGGAAAAATTGGTAAACCAAATCTTGTATGATTTATAAACTTCTAGCGTTGAGGTTTGGACCATTATATGGAAAGGAAGGTTGGAGACTCTATTAGGCTAAAATAGGCTTAGAAATAGGGTTAACCATAGACTTGATAGATTTTCAAAAAGGAGTAATAGATCAAAAAAATCGATGAAGCTTTGTCGATACAAAGCTTAAGAATGAAGTAGTATCAAAATTTGATAGGTGTCCAAGAGCAATGCTATGCTCAAGATGGACAAGTAATCAAGAACAATACTTTATGGAAAGGAAAAATGGATGTGTAAGTGATGGGCGAACTTGGCTTTTGAGTTTTCTAAAAGTGTAAATACCAAAGGGAAGGATGGGACCCACAGTGTAGTGCGCAATGGACGGCTATTCCTTTTCTATTTGGATTATACTAAGGATAAATTCATGGGCCAATTATTTCCAATCACTGTGTCTTAGGTGTCATGTATAGATACTATTGTACCGAGGATGTACATACGAGGTAATATGATAATATTATAAAGCTCTTTGGGAGAGAAAGTATGTGCAAGGCATACAAATGTTCCCTATGCGATAGTGAGGGCACTTGATGCATGGTCTAGGAAGGGCAAGGTTGCAAGGTGGGATTCTACATAGGAAGGATTTTTAATGATTCTTAAATGAATTGAAAAGAGTAAGTATAAACCCTTACTCAACTTTATCTGTGTGTTAAAGTGCTATAGATCATTGGGGACGATGATTTACAAGGGGGGAAGTATGTTACACCCCAATAATGTAATTACTATTTACTATTACTATGAAGGGTAAATGTGGATGTAATTTGTATTCTAAGGGTGAATAAAATGTACTTGCACTTTTTTATTGATGCATTGTGAATGAATGTCATTTCATTTAAATGCTATATGAAGAAATGCATATATGTGAAATGGATGGTTATTGAATTGATATTCTAAATTTGGAGATGTATTACGTATACTATATATTTTGTGAACAACTGACTTCCATGAGAATGTGTTAGTGGTTGCAGGTAAATGTTCATTCCTCCAAGCGGAGGGGAAGTATCACTCAGGAGAAGATCCTGGTCAGGTAATCGATAACGTAAACTATTTGAGCTTAAACACACACACTTACAATAGGTTGGTTGAGTCTAGTCATTGTGTTGGGAATTGATAAGTCATCCTTAGTTTGATGTATATGCATCAGTAATAGTCTTGATTACTGTTGAATGCATGCTTGGGTGATGTTTATGTGTTTGAAGCTTATGGGCCTTTGAGTTTTCCATCGATACATATTTATGTTAAATGTATACATGTGTATGAGTATATTTATACATTGATCTATGTATGAGAGCATAATCATATGCATGTATGCATACATAGAAATACTTACAAACATACTCACACGAGGAATCAATTATATATATGTGAATATATATACACTTAATGAGTATGTGTATCAGTAAGAATATGATAACTTGATATATGTGTGAACATATTAAATATGTATATGTACATATATGTGTATTTGTGTATGTAGGAATAAATGTGTATGTTCTTAATGGTGCAATTGAACTATATATATATATATATTTAAGATATATACATATATACATAAATACATAAATACGTATGTATACATGAGCACATAGGAGTATGTATATATTTATATATATATAGTCAATGTGATATATATTAATAATATTATCTTGAGTATATATATATATTGTTGGAAAAACAAGGATAGACAACTGAGAGGGGAGGTGAATCAATTGTCATAGAATAATAAAAAATTTTAAACTTAACTTAATTCTCAAATTTGATGAATAACCAATTAACCATAAACAATTAACACATCAAAGAGACATGGAACACCATGAATTTTATGTGGAAACCCTGTTAGGGTAAAAACCACGGTGGATGTTAGTCCACAAGATTATACCCTGTTAAAAGTATTATTAAATCAATAAAGCGAAATACACATGCATTTAAGCACACTGCTTAGAGCTCACTGCTCAATTATAGAAGGGGCTCACTACCCAACAATACATAATAGGATTAAAATCCGGAGGGTATGAACTAAGAAAATTAGCTTCTACACAAGCCTGATTATAGTTCCAATTAAGTACATAAAACTCCTTCACAAACTACTTCACACTTCACTCGATCTTCTTCACACTCTGCTCTGTAATTGAATGATATTCACACATACACACATAAGAGCACACCCAACACATGGAGTGCCTTTTCCACACACTACACTGATGAAACAATCGCTCTTATATATCCGCTCCATGGGATTTCATCAATAACTTAGTTGGCTAGGAAATAAAAAATATTTTCAATTTCGACCCAAATTTACAAATAAATTTTTAATGTGAATCCACCAAAGTCGGCCACAACATAGTGGAGACCCAAATTAACAAATCCAACACAAAAGGAATTCAATTAATTCCTCCTCGAAGATCCACACCACACTACCACCAACATGTTAGCCAAGAGCAAGAAGAACCGAACACACACAAGAAATTTTTTTGACCACGAGTACACCAATCAATGTGGACATACCACAAAGATAGAGTACGATCTCGAAACATCCACAACAACTAGAATTACCATAATTACACAAAATTCACTTAGGAACACTGATAGAGACCACAGAAACACTATCAGACCACAACATGATCAAATCTATACACGGACCTCTAAAACTTCTAGTAGATGATCTAGATATACTCAGCAAAAAACGCTTTAATCCACAACGGCTAAACTTCAACGTAAATAACAAGACGCCTTCATGACCTGCACAGTTCCACTGGGAACCTAGAACACTTTCTTTTACAATTTTATCAATATATTCGATATATACAACATCTAATACACCAAATGCTAATAGTGTTGACATCAATGACAACCACATATCAGCAACACATCCATATCATCCAAAAATATCCCCCTTTGGCATTGATGAAAACACATGATGTGAAATATACCATCAACCCAACACACTTGCTTTCCATTTGGTTCTGACCCTTCTCAATTTCTCTTTGACCCTTAAAAAGATATTTCACATTGCACTTCTCCTCCTTTGACATCAATGGAAAAGGTAACCATGACCTTTCCATATATGTGCTCTAAACCACATATTTGTACATCTGACTACTCCCCTTGAGTAGCAACCATAGAAACATCAATCCAGATCAAAATATATCAATGTAGCTCACAAATTGATGCAAGTAAATGCATCTCTTAGTTCTTATTAGGAGGGGTAATTACCCCTAACATTCCTCTAAGATACTCAAAAGTATCCTTCGACAACAACTTAGTAAAGATGTTTGCAATCTGTTATTTGGTAGGCACATACTCCAAAATGAATTCTTTCTCATTCACTTTCTCCCTCAAGAAGTGAAACTTGATTGATATATGTTTAGTATTAGAGTGTAGTACCAGATTCTTTGAAATATTTATTGCACTTGAATTGTCACAGTATACGACAATAGGCTCTTCATATACCACCCTGATATCTTTCAACATTTGTTTCATCCATATTACTTGAGTAAAATTGTTTACAACATCAATATATTCTGCTTCAGTAATAGATAAATAAATGGAATTCTTACTTTTGCTCAACCAGGACACCAGCTTCTTCCCTAGGAAGAAAGCACCACCACTAGTACTTTTCCTATCATCTACATGACCAACCCAATCTGCATTAGTATATGCACTCAAAGTGAGATCATCATCCTTTGGATACCAAAGTACAAAGTCAACTATTCCTTTCAGGTATCTGAAGATTCTCTTGACAATAGTCACATGTGATTCTTTTGGACCAGCTTGAAATCTAGCAACCATACATACAACATTCATAATATCTAGTCTAGTCTAGGTTAAATAAAGTAATCCATTGATCATTGACCTGTATCTAGTTTGATTCACCTTAGAAGAATCATCATTATGTGTTAGCTTACATCTGATCACCATGGGAGTACCAATAGACTTTGATTCTTCCATTCCAAATTTCTTTAGTAGCTCTCTCACATATTTGGACTGAGATATGAAAATTCCCTTGTCTAACTGGGTCACTTGTAATCCTAGAAAGAACTTCATCTCTCCAATCATACTCATCTCAAATTCATCCTTCATCTCATCAACAAACTTCATACATAGATTGTCATCTCCTCCAAAAATGATGTCACCAACAAAGACTTCTATAATTAACTCTTTATCATGATCCAATTTGAAATATAACTTGCGATTAACAATACCTTTAGCGAATCCAAGCTTTAGTAAGTATTTTTCCAATCTAGCATACTAGGCTCTAAGGGATTGCTTAAGTCCATACAGAGCTTTCTTCAAGTGGAAAACCATATCTTCCTTATTAGTTAGCTGAAATCCATCTGGTTGTTCAATGTATACTTCTTCTTCTAGTTCTCCATTCAAAAATGTTGACTTCACATCCATTTGATAGACTTTATAGTTTTTGTATGCAGAATAAGCAAGAAATAATCTAACAGCTTCCATTATGGCAATAGGGGAAAAAGTTTCTTCAAAATCAACACCTTCCATCTAAGAATACCCTTTACATACCAATCTTGCTTTATTCTAGACCACTTCACCTTTTTCATTCAGCTTGTTCTAAAACACCCATTTAGTACCAATCACATTTTTGTATTTAGGTCTGGGAACCAGTATCCACATGTCATTCTTTTCAATTTTTGTTAGCTCTTCGTTCATAGCTTCCATCCAATGTTCATCTTGGTAGGATTCAGTGACATTTTTAGGTTCAATCTTGGAAATCAAGCAATACTCTTCTGCAATCTTTCTTCTAGTTTGCACTCCTTTATTCTTATCTCCTATAATTTGGCTTCCAAAATGGTTTAGCTTTACATACCTTGGAGTTTTGGAATTTTCTTGAACTTTTGATTCTTCTGATCCTCCTTCTACACTTGCACTTGTCTCTGCTTCCTGACTTACTTGATTTACCAGAATGAATTGAGGTTGCTTTACTGGAACAACTGGAACATATGGAACATATGGCACAATTTGAAGTTGATTTTGTGTCTGAACATTCTTCCCTTTGTTTGTGTTGTCCTCATCTAAATCATATCCAGAATATCTAGATGATTTGACAGAATCCTCATCAACTCTAACATTTTCACTCTCAACCATCTTTCTTAGTCTTCTATTATAGCATCGATAGGCCTTGCTTTTAGTAGAGTAACCTAAAAATATTCCTTCATTGCTTCTTGCATCAAACTTTCCTATATCATTATCTCTCTTGATATAATATTTTCTTCCAAAGATCTTGAAGTATTTAATAGTAGGCTTGTAACCAAACCATAGCTCAAAAGGGGTCTTACCAGAATTGCCATTAGCATTCACCCGGTTTAAAGTATACACAATAGTGCTTACAACTTCACTCCAATAGGTCTAGGGCACATTTCCTTCTATCATCATTGTTCTAGCAACATCCAAAATTGTTCTATTCTTTCTTTCTGCAACTCCATTTTGTTGAGGGGTTCAGGGAGTAGATAATTGTCTTCTGATTCCATGTTCTTCACAAAAAGAGTTGAACTCCTTAAAGGTGAACTCACCACCTCTATCAAATATCAGACACTTTATTTTTAGATCTTTCTCATTCTATGCCATAGCCTTGAAACTTTTTAACTCTTCCAATGCTTCACATTTTTCTCTTAAGAAGGAAACCCATATCATTCTAGAGTAATAATCAATAATCAACATAAAGTACCTTTCTCCATGAATACTTTTGACTTTGGAGGGACCACAAAGGTCAGTATGTAGTAGCTCCAACAAGTCATTTGAATGAAACTGCTTGCTTCAGAAGGAGACTCTAGTCTATTTACCCATCTAACACTTCTTACAAATTGTGTTAGCAGGCTTCACTAACTTAGGTAGATCTCTTATTGCTTGAGTGAAACTTACCTTGACAATGTTATCAAAATTTACATGACATAGCCTCCTATGCCACAACTATCTTTCATCTATTTGAGCAATTAGACAACTCCCACTAGCAGTATTCAGGTGAAAAATATTACCTTTTGTCTATTTACCTGTAGCGATCATATTGCCAGAACTTCCACGTATCTTGCATCTTCCATCTTTGAATTGTAGATCATATCCTTTGACCAACATATGTCCAACAATCAAAAGATTGTACTTCAAGCCTTCAACATAAAGGACATCATCAATGTTATCCTTACCACCAAGACAAATAGAACCTTTGCCACGAATCACACTAGCATTGTTGTCTCCAAATCTTACAACACCACCATCATACTTCTCTAGACTTAAAAATTTGTTTTTGTCTCCAGTCATATGATGTGAGCATCCACTGTCAATAACCAACTCATCCTTTTCTTCAACTCAGGCTGCAAGAGCTTTCTCATCTTTAGTAGATTCAGTAGCCACATGACTATTTTCAACGGTAGGAATGAAAACCCATTCATCTTCATTTCCATTATCTTTATCAAACTCATCATCAGTCACTCCTTCTTTAGCAAAGTAGCATTTCTTTTGGAAAATAGACTTGTTAGGCTTAGATCTAGGAACTCTTTCAGGACATCTTGATGCAAAATGACCTATTTTACTGCATGAAAAACATTTAATAGGTAACACTCCTTCATACTTACCTTTTCCTTTTCCTTCTTTCTTTACAATCAGTGCTTCCAATTCTTCTACTTCTCTTTCTTTATCTTCAAGCTATTTAAGTTCTTCATCATACTTGGATATCTTTTTGGAGAGTTCTCCCAGACCATATCTTTGTTTGCTACTTCTGGATACAATAGCCTTGAATGCTAATTCAGTTTTCAGAACAGATTCACAAAATTCACTTAATTCAAAAGCAACAAGCTTACCAACCAGCGTGTCTCTTGACATCTTTGTTACTAATCTGAGCTCTTCAATAGTGTGATCCTTCACTTTGTAGGAGGGAGGCAAGGATCTGAGTATCTTAGCCATAATTTCATCCTCATCCAGAGAACCATCAACACATGTAATACCCATCACTATTTCATTTACTCTTTGCATAAAAGAACTGATATTTTCATCTTCACCCATCTTCAAATTCTCATACTTTCCTTTTAAACTCTATAGCTTAGCCATCTTCACCTGTGCATCTCCTTTATACAAAGTTTCCAGCTTCATCCAAATCTCATGAGCTGTCTGCAGTACTACCACATTATCCATCTCTGAATCTGAAAAAGCACTCACCAAAGCTTCAATAGCCCTGATATTGTTTTCAACATCTTCGATCTCATCAGTAGTGGAGGGAACGTTATGAGGAATAACATATGGATCTTTTGTAATCTTCGAGTAGGCTTCACCAATACACCTTAGATGACATTGCATCCTGAATTTCCATAGTGAGTAGTTAGTTCCATCGAATCTCAGACTGTCCTTCTTGAATGTTGCCATCTTAGATCACCTCAAGCTTTTAGAATTCTTTAGAGGAACCTCTCTGATACCAATTGTTGGAAAAACAAGGAGACAACTGAGAGGGGGGTGAATCAATTGTCATAGAATAATAAAATTTTCAAACTTTACTTAACTTAATTCTCAAATTTGATGAATAACCAATTAACCATAAATAATTAACACATCAGAGAGACAAGGAAAACCAAGATTTTTATGTGGAAACCTTGTTAGGGGAAAAACCATGGTGGATGTTAGTCCACAAGATTATACCCTATTAAAAGTATAATGAAATCAATAAAGGGGAATGCACATGCATTTAGGCACACTGCCTAGAGCTCACTGCTCAATTACAGAAAGGGCTCACTGCCCAACAATACAGAATAGGATTAAAATCCGGAGGGTATGAACTAAGAAAATTAGCTTCTGCACAAGCCTGATTATAGTTCCAATTAAACACAGAAAACTCCTTCACAAACTACTTCACACTTCGCTCGATCTTCTTCACACTCTACTTTGCAATCAGATGATATTCGCACATACACACATAAGAGCACACCCAACACATGAAGCGCCTTTTCTAGACACTACATTGATGAAACAATCACTCTTATATATTTGCCACATGGGATTTCATCAATAACTTAGTTGGCCAGGAAAATAAAACATATTTTCAATGTCGGGCCAAATTTACAAATAAAATTTTAATACGAATCCACCAAAGTTGGCCACAACATAGTGGAAACCCAAATTAACAACTCCAACACAAAAGGACTTCAATTAATTCCTCCTCGAAGATCCATAACACGCTACCACCAACATGTTGGCCAAGAACAAGAAAAAATGAACACACACAAGACAAATTTTCAATCACGAGCACACTGATCAATGTGAACGTACCAAAAACATAGAGTACGATCTAGAAACATCCAAGAGCACCAAGAAACAACAAAGAAACATCTACAATAACTAGAATTTCCATAATTACACAAAATTCTCTCAGGAACACTGATAGAGACCATAGAAATACTGTCAGACCACAACATAATCAAATCTATACGTGGACCTTTGAAACTTCCGGTAGATGATCTAGATATACTTAGCAGAAAACCCTTTAATCCATAGCAACTGAACTTCAATGTAAAGAACAAGATGCCTTCATGACCTGCACAGTTCCACTGGGAACCTTGAACACTTTCTTTTACAATTTTCTCAATATCTTCAACATATATAGCCTCTAATACACCAAATGCTAATAGTGTTAACATCAATGATAACCACATATTAGCAACGCATCCATAGCATCCAACATATATATATATATATATATGTGTGTGTGTGTGTGTGAGAGAGAGAGTGAGCGTATCTACATATACATATACATATATACACATAAGTGTTAATGCTTATTAGAGAAGTGTATAAATATATATATGTATATGTATATACACGTACATTATTATGAAAACAATAATGAGGATGCATACATTTTTATATCGATTGATACATTCTTCGAGTTTGTTTGTCGAATAAATATATGATTTTCCTGTATAACAATTAAATGAGAATGATATACGCTATGAGCAATAAGGAATGTATGGGTTAGTAAACTTATGATTGTTGAAGATATATATTTTATATATACATATGTATATATATATTCATGGTACGTCAAATGTATAAATATATGTGTGTGTATTTGTGAAGTAATTATAAATTATATAACATGGAGAATGATTTCATGAATTTATATATATCTATAATAATCTATATATATATATATAATGGATTCATGGTAGTAGGAGGCACATAAGTAGAAAATGTAGACCACGCCTTAGTGCATTACTTGCAATGCATGATGTATGGAAACTAAAACATCACAGTGAATGGTGTGAGTGAAGGATAAACTGCCACACACCATATCAAGTGGGGAATAAGTCTAATGCAAATAATACACTTATAGAGGCACATAGGTGGAGTTCATTTCAACACACAACATTGAGATGTGCTTAGTTCAACACAATGGTAAATGATAATAGAGACTATCACAAGAGTATAAAAGGGTAATCAAGACTGATTTATATATATTACTTATGACAGTATCTTGAAAGGCCGGGTTTTATTCTTGCTTCCATGCTTTGTGGAACACGTATATTTCATTATAGCTTGTTGCATTATGTCGATGGATGGTGAAGACTTAGTTGACACTTATGGTAAGATCATCTTTGACTTGGTAAAACTTAAAGTGCCATGTATTTGAGCTTGAACCAACATTTGTTAAGCCATGAATTACTAGTCGACAACTTTGTCAAAATGAATAAATATCTAAAATCGACTCACACCCAGACTAAGTTGATGAAAGCATGGTGTTGCAAATTAGTTATTGACTATTTCTAATTAAATGGAAACCATGCCAACTTTGAGAATATTGTGGAAGTTTTGGTGCCAACTTTGATTCCTTATACCTGTAGATGTCTATTGTTGGAGATAATTCAAATTATCCATGTGCAGATTTGAATAAGTCTCTATTTGCTGTTGATCAAGCAAGTTTGATCTGTAGATGTTTTTGTTGAGTATGAGCTTACATATTTTCCACCTTTTTTCTATGATTTATGTTTTTCTATGCATGCTTGTTGTTGTCAAAACTCATGCCTAAACTATATGCTGAGTAGTTACCAAATAGTTGTATAAATAGTGGTGCTTTATCACTTGTTGAGGATGCATATTGTTGCAAGTTTTTACTTTGCATTTTATCAATTTTATTTGTGTGTGTGTGAGAGAGAAAATTATATTATATTGAGAGGGAGTTGATGTTTGAGAGAAGTATTCCATCAACTTGAGTATTAGAAATTTATTGTGACATCCCTTGAGAAGCTATAATCAGTCTAGTTACTATTTGGAGAATTTGCATTGCTATCAATTGATTGGATAAGTGATAACAGGCATGAGGATATTCTCTTTTGTTATTTTATTTATGAAAGATTGTTCTCTATGAATGTTTGAATTTTTTTTATGAGAACTTGCATTTAGGGAAACTAGAATAGCTTTGAAAAGGAAATAGAAGTTATATTATTTTTATGATTTGTTTGTATGTACTCCATAATAGGAGATTGATGTTTATCATAGGTATTATATACTAGATATGATTGAAAATGAGTGGCATATGTGTTACTCTTAGCTAAGTTATTGATTTAACTAGAATAGCTTGTGTTTACTCCTAGGATTATTTATACAGTATGGGAGGGAGCTTGTGTATTTACTCGTTAAGTAGGTTTATTCCAAGTATGTTAAAATGGTGATAGATTATCTCTAGGATGATAGATTATCCATTGAAGGAAATACCTATACATAGTTTAAGATGGTCTTAAGTCAAATCGGCCTTGAGTATTGTATGTGATAGGTGACCTTCATTCAAAGTACTAAATGAGAACACTTTGTCCAAAGTAGTGTGATTGCCTCTGGATCCATTGTCATTTTATAGTGATCCAGTATTACATGCTAGTTCTAGATTATGGGATTAAAAATTTTAGTTATGTAGGAAACAACACTATGCTCAATCAGTTGTCATTATTCGGTTACTCTACCAATCTCTTCATCAAAGGGAAGGGCCATCTATCGAATGATAGATGTGCATGGGATTGCATTTAGCATATGTGGTTGGTAGAAAATCACTTGAGTGATGTTCTCCTCCACAACAGACGACAAAAGAACCAAGATTTGAAAGGAAGGATCCTGGACCATCTATAAGCTATTTGTTTCAAAGATCATTGAGCTGTGTTTGTAAATGTATGTAATATTGTATGATTGTAACTTGTGAATTACTGTAATGAAATGGAATCCTTATTGTATTATGTTATGGAATTTTGTCCGTATATTCTCAATAAAGAAAAGAAAAGAATTTATTGCAAAGGCTTGTTACATAGTTATTTACTTGCAAAGTCAAAAATTAGGAATTTTTACTTTAGTGAAGGGTTAGTTTGTTATAGTATTGAGCTAATCCTCAGCTCTTACATGGTATCAAAGCCAAGCCTTGCAAAACCCTTCTTATATCTAAGGGTTGAGCTATTGCTAGTGAGAGATCTAGGTTATTTTTAGTAAAGTTGAGTATGCTCTTCCATTGCACCATATGGTGAACCTGGGAGTTAGAAAAAATTGAAAAAAAAACCTGATTTAAGGGTGTTTCTATATGTGGGCTTTCATGGAAAGTCACTTTTGGCTTGTGTTGGAGGAAATCTGAGTTCAAAGCAGCTGAGAAAGTCAAGATTGACTTTTTTTTCGCCTAAATCTGACATTTTTTGCCAAAGTTATGAGGGTTTGAAGGTTTTCAAGATTTGGAGGTTGCAGAGCTTTTGGTGCACTTTCACCCTGATCAAACCTCACCATCATCTTCTGAAGGCTTGAGAGACAAAAAATGATATAAAGCACACCTATATTCAACATCAATTGCTTTCGAGGCAAAACAAATTTAACCAAGCAAGTCATACGGTCCCCCAAGTATGTTACAATTTTCATAGAATAAAACTAATAATAATTTTTTCTATGTTCTACATATTTTATTGTATCGAGCTTATTAAAAAATTATATCAAGCTAAATATCTTAATATTGTTGGGTGATTATATTCTTTTATTGTTGGGAATTAATATTCTATTATGGATATCTGGATATCTATGGAAAAAAATCTTTTTGTAGAGCCTTTAACTCTCTGCAAGCCCGTAGCATAGTTGGTGGCCCTTTGTGTGAATCGTTCACTCAGTTGTCGGCCTTGTCTACACATTTCCACCGACTAACTTTCGTCGAGCTCTCTTTACCAGTTGCTTTTTGAAAACTGTCAACCCATTTTATTGGAGGTTGCATTCAAAAATCTATGGTTAACATTTTTCCTTGGCGACATTTAATTTTTGGTACCATTGTACCAGAGGAGTTTGGCCACAGAAGATTAACTATTGACATTCTTTTGACTGCTAGCCTTTTCAACATTACCACTAACTTTCTTATTCACTTACTAGCCCCTATTCCTTCCATCAAGGTCTTGTCAGCTTCTACCACTGTTGGGTACAACATTTAAAGTCTTTTTTAGACTATTGACAGTCGACTAGTCACTTCCACTATCAATTTATTTTCTCGTGAAAGTTTTTTTTGACGACGTTTATAGCCATTTTCAGCCCTTTATACTCCTGTGCCAATCCATGCCTACTTCAACAACCTTCTGTAGTTTTTGGTTAGCCTTTTTTAAGTCAATTGAATAGTTAAAATTTAATTCTTGATTTCCGACTCTCTTTAAACTCCTAGTCACATAAGGTGACAACTTAAGCACTTAAGGAGCTCCGCTAGTCTGGTGGCACTTGGGGAGCCACCACCAGCACTTAGCTGCCCCATCACTCCCTGGTGGTGAGATTTTTTTGCTCCAATTTGATTCCTGGTCATCTTTCCGACCAAGGGCTAACCCGAAGGGGCTCATTTTTTGCCCCTAGCCATCAAAGTGCCTCATATAGGACTTTTTTTCAATTTTGCGTAACTTTTCACAATGAAATCAAAATTCTACAAATAATATATTGATAGAAAGGTGGTTTTGCATACTTCACAGTGGTGTAGGTCTTTTTGATATATTTTGTTGTAGGTACATTTTATTAACAAGTGAAGTTAGATCTCCCCTTTGGACCTTTGAGCTCATAAATTTCTACCAGTTTCTCTAATTTTTGTGATTCAAGTTGCATTTGGAAGGTATTTAGGAGCTCTTTCATTTGGTTCATGTACTTTTTTCAGATTCAACTCCAAGTGTGATATATTCAAATTTTTGCATATTTGTTTTTTGGTTCATAACTTGGACATCCTATCTCCTGGAGAAGTCTTGTTTGTGGGGGGGGGAGGGTAAGGGGATTTATTTTCATTGTATTTTTAGATTTGGGAGTTCATAATTTCTATTGAAAGCTAATGTCTTTGTAATTATGGAGATCTATCATAGTTAATTATGGGGTTTTCATTTCATCCTTCTCCAATTATGTTGGAAAGGGGAAACTATAAACAATGAAGAGATTGCATCATAAACCATCTTTAATCACTTCAGTTGGTCCCACATTTGTATGGTTTTGTTCCCCCTCCTAATAAAGGTATACAAAAAATTTCCTATAGTTGCAGAAGGTATGATGTCTTAGAGGTTATTGCAATGCATGCTGATGATGACATTTTAAAATCTATTGATTATTTTGATTGTCCTCATACTCTTTGGACTAAAATTTGGGAGATATATGGAGATCCTAATACTTCACCATTCCCAGATGATCCTGTTTTACAATTTCTCATGCCTCTTCATTCTTTAGATAAGATACCCTATGATCATGCTACTATGTAGGAGTAATAATACTTTGGATCTTTAGATGAGGATGACAAGGGTTCTTCAAATGATCCTTCTTCTAAGCCATCAAAGACATTTTTTGTATCTTCACCTTCAGTGATTCCTTGTGCAAAGCCATTGATTGAGGCTTCCATCATTCCTATTCAATAGGACCATTCATCTTATGTTGGTGATTCATTGAGAACTTCTAGTGATTTATTACAACATGTATCTCATTATCTTCCTGATTGGGATTCCTATCTATCAAACATTGCATCCTTGTTTGTGGAGTCTCACATTTCAAATTTCAAGGACATATCTGAGGGGTTATCTCTCCTATTTGATGATAATCATTTCCTATTTGATGACATTCATTTCACAATTGTTGTCAAACCATCTTTTCCTTTGGATCTTGTTCAGCATCAATTTCCACATAGTCTTGATTTGTCACCTTCTTCATTGATTAGGCATGTACCTAATTTGATTGTGGCATCTTCATCTTCAATGGACAAGGAGACACATGAGTTTAGCTCTTAGAGACATCTTCATGCTTCTTTCTTTCAATTCCTATCCAGAATGGGAAGCATACTTGCATTTGTACTTGAATTTTTTTCTTCTAAAAGGTAGAAAATTTGTTTGTCGACATTAGATTATGTTTTGTCTTCAGGAACTTACCATTTTTGTGGGTGATTACACATTGTGGGGGGGTTGCATAGTCTCTCTCTTTCCCCTCTTATGGGGGGCTATTGATTGTATTTTATCTATGTGATGAATGGTGTACTTGTGGGTATCATGGAGTCTTCCATCCTTCCTCACATGATCGGTTTCTTTTCTCTCTTTTGGAGAGGATTTTTGTCCCATTGGATTTTCTCCTTTTCTTTGGTTGTGAGAGATTTCTTTTGCATTTGTACATGTGTGCCTAAAATGGCCTTGTATTTGGGACCCATCTTTGCATCTCTTTGCATCATTTGTATAATAATATCCTCCCTAAGTTACACTTAAGGGGGGATGTTGGTGTGAATTAAAGTCTTGTGACTAGTAATTTATCTTGCTAGGGACTTAGGGGACTTATTCACATGTTAAGTTTACTTAGGATATAAAATTATTTCTAGAAGTATTAGTTGGATTTTCTTAAACTTATCTTATCTAATTTTTATGTTGATTCCTAGGTAGTTAGTTTGTTAGTCATCTCATGTCATAGGATTAAGACACATGTCACAATCATGT
Source organism: Sequoia sempervirens (assembly GCA_007258455.2). Taxonomy (NCBI): domain Eukaryota; kingdom Viridiplantae; phylum Streptophyta; class Pinopsida; order Cupressales; family Cupressaceae; genus Sequoia; species Sequoia sempervirens. The sequence goes on along the minus strand of VDFB02146180.1, from coordinate 84,470 downwards.
TCAATCCTATTCCTCACCTTGCCTATATAAGGAAGGTTAGTGTACTCATATGTAATATACTTCATACCTCATCATCATTTTGATAGGTCTTAATATTAAGCAAGCTCATATTCTTGCATACTCTCTTGTAGAAGGTTTTCATTTCTTTGTAGAAAGTCTTGGGTATTGAGCTAATCTTTAGCTCTTACAACTTATACTTAAAGGGGAAATGAGGATACTATTTTTAGTTGTCATTCAATCACTCTACATAACACTTCCTAAAAAATATTGCTAAGGAATTGTCTACTTGAATTAATCCAATCACTTGAGGCATAGTCAAATCATAGAAAAATAGTTTTCTTAGAGGCGGATATATTCTTGATTGTTTGGTTTTTTCTTATGGAAGTAGTGAATGTGCTCAACAATTTGTACAAAATGCATTGTTGGTCAAATTGAAATTTTGACAGAGCATAAGATAAGATATGTTGAAAGTTTATTCTTAAAATACTACAGTGGCTAGGTTTTGGGCCTAAAATTTAAGCACACATTCAAATGTTATTTAAAGATGCTAATGCTCATTTATTTATTAATAATTTAATATAATAATTCTCATTGGAACAATTAATCAAGTAAGGTTTTGACCCATCTCCATTTTTATTTGTGCTTATAGTAGATGCTTTGAGTTATTTGTTACAAAGATGCAATAAGTTGAAACTCATAATTGATATCTCCATCCCATAGAATAATGTTGGCATTGATTCAAACTTTGTTAATGATAGCCTATTATGTATTCAAAATTTAGAAAATTAGATAAAGAATACAAAGGATATTCTAGAGTTGTGCTACTCTATGTTTGGATCTCAAGTAGCCCATCATAAAATAAATTTATTTTTGTCTCAAAGTATCCCCATTCCCCATTAGATTCCCAAAGATTGGAAGAAAATCAAACATGGTGAAATAACCATATATGTTAGTATCCCATTTATATTGGGAACCTCATTAATTGAGATGTGAAATTAGTATCTTAATAGATAGAAAATAAATTACTTAATTGGGTCCACAAATTCCTTTTAATGATCAATAAAATTCAAATGGCTAATAAAATATTTCTTGCTACTCATGTGTACTACTCTTCATGTTGGATGCCTTCCAATAAGGGTATAAAGATTTGAATAAACTAACCCAACAATTTATTTGGACCAAATGGGATAGTAATGTTAGTTATAGAGCTACTTCTTGGTCTCATTGCATCCAACCTTGGTCTAAATATATATTGATAATTATTGATCCCAAAACTTGAGGTTTATGTTTAATAGCTAAATAGATTATTACAATACTTACAAGTAAAGAACCACATGTGGATGATTTTGATATACAATTTATGCTAAAGGAAAATGGCATAATGTTATTTGGGTAGACAAGATTCTTCTTGCTACCTTTTTTCAAATCAAAGCTAAATTTCCCATCTAATCAATTTGGAAAACCTAACAATATGTTTGTCAATGGAAATAAAAATCATTACATCATGCTTTTAGTTTTTCCTCTTCTTCTATTTGGTGGACTAAGAGCGTACTTTACCATGAACAAGCTCTTTACATCAAGTTCCTTAATTAAAGTTATTAATTCTTCAAGAAAGAAATCTAACAACTTACTAATTTATGGAAATTCAATACTTAACTGGTTCATCACCTAAGTCCTATTCACACCGGTTACTTAAGTTTACTTTAGGTTTAAACATACAATACTAATCACTTTATTTATCAAGTCAAAAGATTAATACATGTGTCATAATCTTATGTAATCCTATGTCTCATCTTGGTCTATATAATCAAGGGGTTCTCTTTGTATTCTCAATTCCCAATTTTTATTATCATTATATATTTGTATCCTTTGATAGAATAGTGTTATTCCCTCATATTTGATCTCTCTCATGCTTTCGTTGAAGCTCCTAGATCTTGGGTAGCTACAGCCAAATCTTGCATGGTATAGAGAATTCTATACCAACTCTTACATGGTATCAAAGCTTGTGGGATTTCTTCATTTTATTATTTATTAAGCGATCGAGGTTGCAAATCTTGGCAGATCTTTAAAATTTGTGTATATTCATCACTCACATCATATGATGACCTAGAGAATAAAAAACTTAATAGAAATCAATTTTGGGGAGGGGGTTCCTCTTTATGACTTATGTAGACACCTGAAATGTGACCTTAACCTAACCACACTTGACTTCACCTATCCTCATATTTAAATAAATATTTATTATTTATTTAATTAATTTAACCTTTTTCCTTATCCTAATATTTAATTAAATAAATATTATAATTTAATTAGTTAATTTATCCATTACCCTAATTCATCACCTTTAATTAAATACATTTTATATTTATTTAATTAATTATATCCTTATCCCAAAATTCTCCAACAAAATTAATTAATTAATTTAGGCTAATTAATGATCATTACCATTTCCTCCATTATTTAATTCCACCTCACTATCAATCCTTGTCCACTCAATCATATCCCTTGAATCCATCTACATAGATCAAGATCTAGAACTTGTCACCATGTGACAAGTGTCTTAACCTACCTATCCTACCCCTTTCTCACACATGTGTGAGCATATCTCTCACACATGTGAGGCCACCCTACCTCTTACACGTCATAGACATGTCTCTTTGATGATCTTTCTAATGTGTTCTCACCTTGATATTACTCATTGTTTCCTCTTGTGGCACTTGTGGCAAGGCTAAGACTCCATCATCTTATTCAATCTTGACCCTCCATTTAGTCAATGCATCTTGGCCATTGATTTCGTCCATCAAAAATCTATAACTTGAGGAATTTTCTCTCATTTTTTATTAATCCTCATTCATCATACCTTTATGCTGTAGAAATCATGAGCAACCACATCCAAAATATCAAGCTATCAACATATTAAATTTAATCATTTTGATATTTGCATGTATTTGGTTTGATTTAGGCTATATTTGATGCAATATTTCATTTTATATCATATTACATGTATACAACTTGTAACAAATTTTCATTTTGAAACATGTTAGTTGAAATTCAATCTCACCATTAATTTTAGGGTAGTTAGGAAGTCATTTTCACTTTTTGATTTATTTAAATTAGACATGTTGAGCTAGATCTGCAAGTATTTGAAGATGGGAGGTGGTTGTTAATTTTAGAAGATAACTACAGATTTTGAATATTTTTGGTTAAATTTGATCCTGTCATCACATCCAAAAGGCCCAAGAACCTAAGGATCAATTGTTAAATCATTAAATTTAGACACTTTTGTCTTAGGCCCTCAAATTGTTTTTGACCCCTACAATATATAGTTGTATGTATAATTGTATGGCTTCTATCATTCACTTATGTAGTGTTGGCATCATTTTGTGTACGTACGTGCAATTATTCATATGGTATATATTAAAATTTTATTTTTTAGTTAATTTTTAGAATTAAAAAAATATCAAAAGGTACTAGCAAGTACTATAAGTCTACCAACATATAGTACAACATGTGGATAGGGGTGGTTAGTCTATTGGCATTGATTAGCAAGGTAAAATGAAAAACAATGGGGCATGAACCTCCAACCAATAGCAAGTCATGACCCATCAACAATGACAATTGTGGCCCATTGACAGTGCCAAGATTTCTTGGTGGCTAGATTCTAGGAAAAATTATCATAAAATAATAGTTGTGACCATAAAACCACATAGTGATTTGTAAACAATTTCATTCCAGCCTTCAGGTGGTTTCTTGACTAAAACAAGTGGTTTTTGTGCACTTAAAGTAGCTTGAAAAAATATATACAATGGTTTCAAGCTTGGGAGAATATTTGTTGATATGGAAAATATTTTGTCAACTATGTTGTTGATGTCAACATTGTGTGAGAGTGATATTAGCATCTTTATCTCCAAAGAACCCTTATCCATTTGTATTTTTTATTTGGCACACCAAATTCAAAGGCTCCATTCTTAGTCGTGTAGGCTTCTTTTAGTGAGATTTTTGTTGTTTGGGCATAATTTCACGAGCTTCACATTAGTGTAAATAGTTCTTGATTTTGGTTTCTAATTGTTCTACATTTTGTAGATTTTCATGTGTAGATGAGAAATTTTCGTTTTGGAAAATTTTGAGGCTTCATTTGGGCTCATATGTTAACATTTTTAGTGTTATTTTTTAAAAGTGCATAATTTTTTCTATACCTTGTAATGGTGTGATCAAATTAGTCTCATTTAATTATAAAATTATACTTTAATTCTTTAGTCAAATTTTACATTTGCATGTACTAAGATCAAGATCACTTTACTATTTTTTGGCAAGTGCCACTTGTAACTACATTAAGAATAAAGTACAAAGATCATACGTTATTAGGGGCATCATTGATTGAGTAAATTTGGAGGGGTAATCTTGAGTTTGATTGTTTTATTTTCTTTACTATGCTTTTCCTGCAATGAGAAAAACTCAAACTGAAATCCTAACTCAATATATTTATGCTTCATGGAGAAATAAATATGGAACTATCAAATGGAAAAAGATTAGCTAGGATATCTAAGAGAAACTATTTTTGAACCTACTAATTTTAGTGCAAAGGTAATGTGGGAGATCAATTGTGAGAAAACATTTGGATGCATTTGTTCATTAGTATCTTTTAATTTATAATGTTATATTGAATCATGAAAAACACCTAAGGAGGCTTGGGAGAATTTGAAAAATTGTATAATAAAATTGACAAGATTAAGGATATCATATTGATAATGAATTGATGAATCTTGATCCTAAAGGTTTTTACCACATCTAATGAGGCCTACTATTAGTTAGTTTTTTGTTATTTCAATACATGATTTTAGACATCTCTAGATACTTATTTATAATATATCCCTAAAACTTTACTACCTTTTATGATTATTACGCAAAATTGGACCTGGTTTACACTGGTTTACAGTCTATGGAAATATGATTATGATATGATAGTTATTGCATGGTTAATACGTGTATATGTATGAAATGAAATGAATATCTATGTTTAAGTTATGGTTACTATTATTGTGTAGATATTGTGTGAACTAACTCTTTGTATCCAAGGAGATGGAGCTAGTAGAATATAACCCGCAACAACTAGGAGGCACAACACGCAGCCAAAGGGAGTTTCAACAACAATGCATGAGAAGTTAGAAGAACTCAACAATTGCATAATCAGAGGCATCTACTTGTTAGGATTATTGTGAATCATCACATAATTTAATAAGACTATTGAAGGAGAATAATTTTGCTACAATTGGGAATCTAATGTGATTGTTTCTATAGTCCACGTTTTAGTTTAAAAACTATTATAGTAGAGTTACAATTCTATTTCAATTATTTTTCCTTTTCAGTTGTGTTTTGATTATCTAGACTTTATCATGCTATATTTTGTAGGGAGTAGTGATTTATGATTAGATTTCTATTTTGAGTCCTTGTTCTAATAAGAATCTCTCGTACCTATATGAATGGTTTGATGGTTGAGTTAGTTAGTTAGTTAGTTGGAATAGAGAAATAGTAGATAGATATGTTTAGTTAGTTTCTATTTTTTACACAAGAAATGTTTTGTTTCTCAATCATGATCTTATGAATAAGATATTCTAGATGAATCTCTTTGGATTGTGATATCTTGAGTTGTGCAATGAGATCTTTTTAGTTACTATTATGTTAATTTAGTTTGAGGAGCTAGATTTGAGTTCACTTTGTGAAGACAATGACTTGAGCAAGGGCCACTCAAGGTAACTATTCCCCACTTGTATTTCTATACATTTATTTCTATTATAGTAGTTAGTTGCATAATAATTATGTTTGTCTTAATTAGACTCTTCATGTGGTGAATGTGAATAAGATCTTGTCAAGTGTATTCATGCTTTAATTGTTTCCATGCATTTTTCTATGGAGTTAGTCAATTTAGTTGAGTTAGCAAGTATTGGTTAATTACATAATTCATTTCTTTATAGTGAACTATTCATAGTCTTTAGTTGTAAGTACCCATAGCAATAGCTTCACCATTACCTCTTTTCACTGTTATGCAATTCATGATTTCTAGTATGTGTAAACACCTATGCTAGGATGCTATAGGTAGTGAAGAGTCTTTGAATGCATGTACAGTGCCAACATCATCAAAATCTTACACTAGCCTTAGTTGATAAATTAAATGAAGGCCTTTCAAGGGTTTAGTGGATTGTTTAGTAGGACCTCCTCTGAATTGTGTGTTTGACACCAAGTTTCTTGAACATTAGTAGGCCTCTACATTTTTGGAACTATTGTCGAGGATGGTGCTACTTTCAAAGATTCATTTTTTTTATTTTAGGTTTTCATAGATTAGTACTTTTTTTCTAGCATTAAAATAATTGGGTTTTACTCCATCAATACTAGACTATCTCACTAACATTATGTAGGAGTTGTTGTTATACAAGGTCACACCTATTGTATGTGAAGGTGGTGAAATGCCTTGGGAAGATTTCTCCCCTCATCACACGAAGCTATAGAGGATATTGGTGATTCCGATGATTAGAGCGAGGTTATTCCTAAAGAAGAATTTCCCTCTCACCAATATCCACTACAAATATAGAGGAGACCTTCTGAACCATGGTTGACCCAGCGGTGGATGACCCACTATAACATGTCACTTTTGAGTTCCCAATCACCAACTATGAGAGTAGTTATTTTGAAGAATATACCTCCTTCAACATTACCTATCTTCTATGGTTTGGTAAATAAGGATCCAAATACCTTTGTGTTTTATTTTGACATCTAGTGTAAGAGTTATGACTACACAATAGATACACATAGATTCAAGCTATTTCCAACAACCTTGAAGGAAGCTTCCTTAAGATGGTTATGGGTCTAGGAAGAAATGTTGTTCCAAATTGGGACACTATGAAGACTAAGTTCCTAGAAAAATACTAGGATTATTGTAGAGGGGTTGACAGAAGAAGGGATGAAATTTTCAAAATGTCTCAAAAGGAAAATGAACCATTGGAGGACTATGTAGAAAGTTTCTAGTTCTACTTAAAGAAGAATCCACAAAATCAACTTTCAGAAGAATCCCTAAAGTTGGTGTTCTTAAGAGTCAATGATAATTGCATGGATTCCCTTAATCTTATTGGGTTAGGAGATGTATCACAATCAACTTTTGAAGAAATCTACAAAGTTTGTAGAAACTATTCAATAATCTTTACCAAGAGGACAAGGGGGGAAAGAACATCTTCCATCAACAAGACATCTAATGGAGTCTCAAGAGTGGAATTGAGTAACTTGTTGTGTGACATGAAAGAATATATTATAAGCCATTTAGCTACCCAATTAGACACTCTACATGTAAATAAAAAAGCAATAAGAGGTAGAGGTAATCCTCACTGAATACTACCTTGATTGCAGACAGATACAAGCTAATTCTAAGTGCAAAAGGGTAGTAAGTATCATAGAGGATAGACCAGGGAAAAAAATTTCAAGATCTAGAGGGTGAATATGGATAATTGTTCTACATTGCATAAAGGAGGCCATGGAAACCAAGACAAGATATGCCTCAAGATCCTTTGAATTTCAATACACAATTTCTAGTTAGCAATCAACACTTTTCTAGTTGGAACCCTTAGTCTTGGGAAAACACACAAAACCAATGAAAAAATCCCCAACCAAACTGGAACTAGTGGAAACAAACCATGTGGCCACAACAAAATTTTCAAGGATCTAACTACAACCCCCAATGGACACACCAAAATCAATAGAAAAAGGGCCAACAATGGAAAAACCAAAATATAAATTACTAGCAGCCACAATAACCCTTACAGCCACATAAGCAAGCAATCATGCCCAATCCAACAAACCCATCCTCTTAGCCACCAAGGGCACCTCAATTTCCAACCTAATCTACACCTAACCCAAATAACAAGCCTATTTAATAGGCCTACACTAATGAGGCTATTCAATACCCAACATATAGGATAGAGGTGAGTGATGTCCATCTCAAGTCAGGAAAAACATTGGTTGGGAATTCATTCCCTCAAATCACTAAGTTGGAAGATGAATAACCCTTACCAAAAGCCTTAGAAAATTGACCTATGGAACGTAATTCAAATTAGGTGAACCAGACCACTTCGATTCCATGGCCTCCATTCCCTAAACATTTAGCTATTCAAAAACATCAAAACCAAGCTAAAATTGATCTATTAGGGTAGCTTCAGGATGTGTGTATAAATATACCTCTCATACAAGCCATCAAGGAAATTCCTATTTATACAAAAATAGTGAGAGACCTTTGTCTTACAAGACCAAGGAGAAAAAGGAAGGACCCTTAGACTTTACATGTCTTATGGAATCATGATGACATCATGTTAGAGAATATCGCTATCCTTAAATATACAAACCCTAGAAGTCCAGTTGTGGATGTTAAGATAAATGGTACCCTCATAAAAAACACCTTGATTGACTTGGGGGAAATCATCAATGTGATGACTAAGGAAACAATGAAACTATTGCAATTAGTAAACCTTAGACCTACACCCATTATTTTACAGTTGACAGATAGGTCAACAGTGAAACCTGAAGGAATCATTGAGGACTTGCTCATAGCTTTGGATTCATGGGAGTACCCTACAAATTTTATATTACTATAGTGAAAAGCTAACCTTGCAAGTTATCCCCTTATTCTAGGAAGACCATGGTTAGCAATAGTTGATGCATTTACAGGTTGTAGGTCTAGAAACATGATAATCTCAAATGGAACTATGACCAAGAAGTTGGTCCTTTATCCACCAACCCAACCTCATGTAGATTTAGAGGAGACCATATGGGCTACCCTAGATGAAGACTAGTATTCCCTGCAAACTCCCATGACAATTGAACATAGCCCTTTATTGAAAGACCAAGATGAAGATGATTTAAGTGAAAACATTATATAGAATAACTGCGATAGTAACCCACAACAATAGGATTTTCTATCATGTCTGCAGGATCCTTTGTAGAATTTTATACCTATTAATTCATTAGAATCAATATCTCAACTTTTTCATTCTTTTCTACCATAGAAATGTGTCCTAGATATTATTGTATTTGACATTTCATTTGTACAATCAACATCCAAGACCTTATAAATTATGCTAGGTAGAATGTTGAATGTTAACAGTGAATTAACTATTGAGCAACAAACTTCCCTAACCACTATGTTGTAGGAACATGTAGCAACCTTTGCACAGGACTACCATGACATGAAAGCAATTGATCTAGAATTTTGCATGCATAAGATCTATATAAATGACGGTTTTAAACCAATTAGACAACCCTAGAGGAGGATGAACCTTGCACTAAGAGATATAGTCAAAACTGAGTTACAAAAATTACTTGATGTAGGCTTCATTTACCCTATTTATCATAGTCAATGCGTGTCACCTCTAGTTATTATCCCCAAGAAAGGAGGGAAATCAGGAGTATGTGTGGATTATAGAGAATTAAACACTGCCACTAGAAAATACCACTTTCCACTACCTTTCATTGATCAAGTGCTTGACTCCCTAGTAGGTAAAAATTACTCCTTTCTAGATGGATTAAGTGGCTATAACCAGATTAGAATAGCTCTAGAGTACCAAGATAAAACCACATTTACATTCCCTTGGGGAACATATTCCTATTTTGTTCTTCCCTTTGGACTATGTAATGCTCCAACCACTTCCCAAAGGGCAGTGCTAAGCATTTTCTCAGATTTTTCACATGACTCCATGGAAATCTACATGGATGATTTCACAACCTATGGAGAAACCTATGATGAAACACTCAAAAACCTAGAGAAAATTTTAAAGAGGTGTCAAGAACACAACCTATCCCTAAATCATGAGAAATGTTTCATGATGATGACCCAAGGGATTACGCTAGGAAATTTTGTATCAAGTGAAGGGATTCAAGTGGATCCCAATAAAATTGAAATAATCTCCACACTCCTTGTGCCACAAAAACAAAGAGATGTTAGGATTTTTCTAGGACATTCAAGCTACAATAGAAGATTCATTTACGACTTTATCAAAATTGCAGCACCCTTATTCATTTTACTCACAAAGGATATAGAATTTGAATGGACCATAGAATTCCAACACTCTTTTGAAGAACTTAAGACAACGCTAACAAAAGCACTTGTCTTACATGCAAAAAATATCTTATAAATGTTGGGTTGAAGATACATTTTGTGCTACTTATATTATTAATAGGACTCCTACAAAATCCTTAAAGGATATAACTTATAAAGAGGCTTGGTTCGATAGGAAGCCCAATCTTAAGCATTTAATAATCTTTGGTTCAATTTCTTATGTTCATAAACTTAAAGAGAAAAGGAAAAAAATAGATTCTAAATCTTTTTATCATATTTTTGTAGATTATGATGAACATTCTAAAGCTTATAGAGTTTATAATCCTATTACTAACAAAGTTAAATTTGCTAGAGATGTATGCATTGTTGAAAATGGTGTTCATGATTGTTCTAAAGTTCATAATAATGAATCTTCTCAAAATAAAGTTGTTATTTTTTAGGATAATTCTCCTTCTCTAAACCCTTCTAATGCATCTCTTAGTCAAAGTGATAGTGAATATGAACATGTTGAACCTTCTCATCATGATTCTTCTTCAAGTGATGATACTCTCACATCTAAAAGAAAGCCTAAATGGCTTAAAAAAACTATGCAAGAAACTGAGGATATTTTAGCTAGAATAAATCAATCTAAGACTAGAAAGACAAACTATTGTAATTATGATTTGATGTCTAAAGTTATGGATACAAATTATCCTCAAACTTATAAACAAGCTAAAGATCAACCTCATTGAAAAAAGGCTATACAAAAAGAATATGATATATTAATGGCTAATTAAACTTGGGATTTAGTTCCTTTACCTCAAGGTAAGAATCTTGTTTCATGTAAATGGTTGTATAAAACTAAGTTCAATACAAATAATGAAGTTAACAAATTTAAGACTAGATTAGTTGCTAGAGGCTTCTCCCAAGTGGAAGGCTTAAACTATAATGAAACATTTTCTCCAATAGTTAAGATTCTAACTATTAAATTAGTCATTGCTTTAGCTTCTCATATGCATTGGCCTATTCATCAAATGGATGTTAAAAGTGTCTTTTTAAATGATGGTTTACATGAAGAAATTTATATGTCTTAACCTTTGGGTTTGATTAAGAAAGGAAATGAACATCTTGTTTCCAAATTAAAGAAATCAATTTATGGTTTAAAATAATCTCCTAGAGAATGGTATTCTAAAAATAATGCTTTCTTTATATCTCAAGGTTTCATTAGAAGTGAAAATGATCCAAATTGATATATTAAACATATTAAAAATAATATTGTGATTATTATTTTACATGTTGATGATTTGATTATCACTTCTAGTTCTAACAATTTGATTAGTGATAATAAGTCTCAACTCAATAATCAATTTCAAATGAATTTAGGCTTATTACATTTTTTTTGGGTATGCAAATTTGGAAAAAACCTAAAGGTATTTTTATTTCTCAACATAAATATGCTAAATATCTCTTAGATAAGTTTAAAATGAATTATTCAAATTGAGTTTCTACTCGTGAATTTTGAAAACCTAGAATACTGAGAGGTGGGGAGGGGGGGTGAATCAATATTCGCTTAAACCATTCAAACATCAAACATCCAATAACTAATGCACATTCAAATTCAATAAGGAAAGAAATCATGGAAACATCCCCAACATCACATAACACATGAACACCAATATTTTTACATGGAAAACCAAAATGGGAAAAACCATGGTGAGCGTTAGCTCACAATATATTATAACCGACTATAGCATATTACATAAATGTCACTATAGGTGGACTCACTGTCCATAGAGAAAAAGATAGAAGAAAGAAGGTGGCTCACAACCTATTTTGAACTATTACAAATGCTTCTACAATATACAATAATACAGTTCCAGTGAAGAACAATAACAATCTTCACACTGATTTTGATTCAACACTCTGTGATGCTCTTCATTCACACAACTTAGATCTTCCATAATACAATTCACACTGCCTTGATTAAATTCACATCACATAATAATTATTGCTACTTTCGCATGATCCAATACATACAAAATAATCCATCATATATATCCACATCAAGTGTAACATCAATTAGGTCAAACTAATTTGATGTAACACCAAAATGTAACTTGTTGACTCCAAACCACTTCATCCATATTATGTGACACAATAAAAAAATTTGAAACTCTTTAAGATAGATCATCATGGATATAAAATAGATTCCGCATAAGAGCACAAAACATATCAATCCTTCACACAACATCAAACGTGTTAGGTTGGCACGACATATGACCTAAACTAAAAATTCTCAACAGTACATCCTCATTTCGATATGTGGACCTAAAAGCTCGATGCCACGTGAAATTAAAGCTCTACTAACATCTAGAAAATCATCTTCAACACCACAAGGCCAAAGAATTATTTGCAAAGAAGAGTGGAAACTCCCCCATAAACACACTGTATAGAAAGATAACTATGAATCGCCAAGCCAAACTCTATTACTCATATCTCTCAAACCATTTGTTGAATCAAGATGAAATAATGGAATTGAATGCATCTAATAACCACAATAATTAGGTTAGAAGCATATCAAAAAATATTCCTATGCAGAGTGGTGCAGACCCAAAAATTGATGCACTGTAACACTAAACTTATAGTTTTTACATAGTCAAATTTCCACACAACTAATCTTTTTGGACCAAATTACCTTACTTGACTGACTTCCTAAACACCTTAAAAATCTATTAGGATTACCCAAAGTGATCTGTAACAATGTTGGCATTAATGAAAATGTTGTAATACACCGTTATGAACCATCCATGTTCATGTTGCCAAACAACATCATTAATGAAAAACTTCAGCAATATCTCAAAACTTCCAACAATCTCGGCCTTTGTTATTGATGGAAACATGCCAAAAAATCAAAAAATAATCTCCAATATTCTCCCCCTTTGACATCAAGGGTAAAGGGTTCCTATATACTCTATTCTGATTCTTATCGAAACTTCCCCTGAGAAATATAAGCATATGTACAAACTAAAAGAGAATGTATTGACTCCCCCCGAGGCATATACTGGAGCACAAAATCAAAATTGTACTATTTTTTTTCTATATGGTCTGCATATGTACAAGTAGTTTGAACATAGATATTGAAGATACATAAGAGAATAAAAGATGAGTCAACTGGAGGTGGTTGATGCCTAAACTTCTTTAACTGATCTTCCTAGGCCTACCTTTCATCTTCCCATTCATGCTTGGCCTCTGTAAGCAGCCTGTTCAGTGTTTCAAACTCAAGTAAAAGTTATTCTCCTTCTTTTGGTGTAGCAGGTACCAGATTCTTCTGCTTTGCTTTTTTGAACTGAGAATAAATTTTGAAGAAAGTAGCAATTTTGGATTGACCAGATCCCTTACCTCTCCAAACTATAGGATGATATGTTCCTTTTGTGATTGCAGTTGGAATTTTTTTTTGTGAAGATCTTCAATCTTTCTCCTTGTTATATTGGTGAGGTCAATAACTGGGTCATATGCACTGGAGGTGACATCAATTTGAAACTCAATAGATTCCATATCCTTCTTTATGCTTTGTGTGGCTCTGGGCCACTTCATGCCATACTAAAGCAATGCCTTAGCCTCATCAACACACCCTTCAACATCCTTCAATAACTTAGAAAATTTCTTATGTACGAAGGAACATTTCTTCATCATTTCCATCAGTCTCTTATCATTTATTCTCTTCTCCACTTCTTTCTCATCTTCTTCCTTTATTTCAAATGCATATGACTTAAAGGAATCAATTAGCAATTTAAAAATTTCTATATCAGATAAAGTGGTGTCAACATTTGATCTAGGTATGATCTCTTGAAATTTTTTGACTACCTCATCCATTAACTCTCTTCTCTTTTGATGAGTTTCTATGATCTCTTTCCTTGTGTATGTATGGAACATGTCTCCTAGTTGTAACTTGTGAATGGGAGAAATCCTATCTAAATCCACACTTCCTTGTTGTATTGACAACTACAACAGCTATGAAGACACAACTGGTTGAAAGCTAGGTTGTATTTTCAACAAGTTCTTCAGAGAATCTCTGGAGGAGTCAAAATATTCACAAGGAGTCTTTTTTGCTTCTATAACCTTTCCCTTATCCTCTGTAGCCTTTTTGGAGTCAATTAGTTTGTCTTTCTCAACATCTCCAAATGCATCCTTATTTTTGTCTTTGTCTTCCTCTTTATATTCTTCTTCTTTCTCCTTATATGTCTTCACTTCGTCTTTCTTTTCTTGCTCATCTTCTACTTCTACATCTGCATTATCATCCCTATTAGTGTTCTTTGTGTTTACCAGAGGAGAAGTTTCATCATTTTGCACCGGAGGAGAAGTGGTAGCATTATCCTTTGCAATGTCTTCTTCAATCATTACATCTTCATCATTCTCTTTTGTCATGTCCTCCACTTCTAGAGGAGTGTTATCTTGTGCAACTTCCTCATTTTTATCTTTCTCATGCTGAACATAATTTGTTTTCACTTCTTCCTCTGCATTAGGTTCTAGAACAATGGTGTTGACATTCATATCTTCTGAAATACTGCAAAGAAAGTAGTAAGGGCATCATCTTGTGCATTGAAATCTCTAAGGCTGCTCATATAATCTGCAATTTGGTGTGCACCAAGCCTTCCACTTATCCAATTTACCTTTCCAATTATAAAACCTCCTTCAAAAAGTAGAATAGTAAGCACATAACCAGAGTGCCATACTTAAATAGATACTTCTTCTCCTTGGTCTACTTTAGGTTCTCCATTAGTTATTCCTTTAGCAACTCACAAAGGTCATAGTCTGCACCATTCTCTACCATCTCATGTGTCACATGGATTGCAGTGGTAGAAACAATTATCCATTTTGGTGTAATAAAATTTGTATCCAATAACCATAGCAACATATCTAACAACTGGGTTTCTAATAGGATTAATAGCAAGGGCTCTTTGATCAAATGTAGTGCCTATTTTATCCATTACCTCTTTGTTTTTAATAGATTTCAGACTAGTGACCTCTCTTATCACTTCCTTTGTAATCATGTGAGGCGTATCCGTCTAAACAAACTGATCATGAACTTTGCTCAAGGCTATTCTAATCCACTTGAAATCATAGAAGAAATTAGGGAACCACTACCATACATCTATTTTCTTTTCAACTAGGTTTCTGCATTATGGTTTTAGGGTGAATTTCTCACCAGTTAATTCATTTTTCCATACATCACTTAGCTTACTAGGATAATTCTCTTCCATTTTTCCATTAATGTATTCCCTAATATCCTCTGTTGATAAAACACCATATGGAATGTGTGAGAAAGTGCCTAGTGGATCATTTTCTATGGCTTTCACAAGGAATCTCTTGAATTTAGGTTGTGGTTTCTCTGTAACCTCTATAAATTTTGGTGTATCCATTGCAATATGGATTCAAACTGATTTCAAACAAATATTTCTACAAACTAGTGCACACAAGATTTGAAAAATACCTTTTTACTTTGTTTTTTGAATTAGGGTTTTGATTCTTTGTATCTCAAATTTCCTTATGCACTTTGAATTATCTTCTTGAAAATCTTATCCTCTTTGAATGCTTGTGTGAAATAAATTTTCCTTAGTAAATTTTCTTATAACCTTTTGATTTGACCTAATTCTACATTGAATGATTCAACACATAAAGTTGGCAACACTTAATCTGTATGCACAATTAGCTTCCAAAGCTCCACAAACTTCCACATTGACATATTTTCTTTTGAAATCGTCACCAATAGATGAAGCATGTTGATCTACATCACATATCTTTGTGTTGCAGCCTCAACACCATTTTTATGGTGGGGGATAAAAGATATCCATCAAATCTCACCCTAAGCCATAGCTCTTGGCTTAGTTTCTAATGAACAATCTATATTAGAGGATGGTACAAATTCTTCCTTTTCTTCTATCTCTTCTTTCTTTCTCCAAATATTTTCCATTTCCTTCTTTACTTCAACCTGATCAACCTTTTTGATTGGTTCATTCCTCTTTACTAGATTATCCTTTTATTTATGCTTCTGCAAAATTTAACATGTCTAGGTCTACTATAATTGTGACATATGATATTCTTCTTAGTAGTATTCCTTCCATTCATTCTAGATCTACATTAATTAGCTTTGTGTCTAAATCCATAGGATGTATAATAGTAACCATTGAAATATTGAATCATTCTACCATTGTTATGTGTATTCATCATTTGAATTTTGCATTCACTTACTCTATGTCCAAATATTTTGCATGTAAATCATTGATCAATAAAGGAGTGAACATTATAATTCATTCTCCTTCTACATTCCATTGCTCTATGTCCAAATTTATTACAATAATAAAAAAACCATTGAAAGATGGGTACCTTTGAGCATTTGGTTGTTTGACCGGAGGTCTTCTAGCTTCATTTATTTGATTTTGGATCTTTCCATTATTCTTCTTGTCTTCGACCTTCTCTAGTTCATTGATCTTCTTTTCTATGGTAGGTGCCTAATCTACTTTTTAGCTTTCACCATTTTCAAATCCCAAGCCACTTTTATCTTTGGATGTTTTCTAACTTGCAATCATCTCATCAAGCATTGTAGAACTCACCTTGAATTTGTCTTCATGACTTCTTGCTTTATACAGATCTAATCTTAGGTTAACCATTTCTTGTTCAAGCCTTGTGCACTCACCAAATTTTCTTTTCACCATTGCATTCAAACATTCAACTCTTTTCTATTCTTCAACTTGTACTTTTAGTCTAGTGATTTTTTCATTTTCTTGTTTCAACTATCCACTGACTTCGTTATGCCTTTCTATAAACTTCTTGATTCACTCTCTCAAATTTCTAATACATTCATTTGCTTCTTTAACATTTTCCTTAAGACCTCTATTTTCAACTTCAATTTTATCTAGATCTTCAAGAGCAACTTTGAGTTCTCCATCTTTGTCAAGCATGCAATCTTAATGTAGGGATCTCTTCTAAAGGAATGAGAAATTTTCTATCATCCATGTGTTCAATCTCCAAGACCTTCCCAAAGCGATTAAGCTCCTTCCAAGGAATTGAGCTCTGATACCAATTATTGAACACCCAAAATACTAAGAGGGGGGGGGGGTGAATCAGTATTCTCTTAAACCATTCAAACATCAAACATCCAATAACTAATTCATATTCAACTATATTAAGGAAAGAAAGCATGAAAACATTGAAAACATCACGTAACACATGAATACCAAGATTTTTATGTGGAAAAACCAAAATAGGAAAAACCACGATGAAGGTTAGCTCACAATATATTATAACCGGCTATAGTATATTACATAAATTCTCACTGTAGGTGGACTCAATATCCACAGAGAAAAGATAGAATAAAGAAGGTGGTTCATAGCCTCTTTTGAACTATTACAAATGCATCTACAATATGCAAGAGTACAGTTCATATGAAGCACACTAACAATCTTTGCATTGATTCAACACTCTGTGATGCTCTTCATTCACACAACTTAGATCTTCCACAACACAACTCGCACTACTTTGATCAAATTCATATCACATAATAGTTATTACTACTTTTTCATCATCCAAAACATCAAAAGCAATCCATCATATATATCCACATCAAGAGTAACTTCATTTAGTTCAATCTAATTCGATGCAACACCAAAATGTAACTTGTCAGCTCTAAAACACTTCATCCATATTACACGCCACAATTCAAAATTCAAAACTCCTTAAGATAGGTTGGCATGGATCTAAAATAGATCCTGCATAAGAGCACAACACATATAAATCCTTCACACAACATAGGACCTATTTACCAAAAACCCTCAACTATACATCCTCATCTCGACACGTGGACCTCAAAAATCAATGCCGAATGGAATTCAATATCTATTGATATTTGGAAACTTATCTTCAACAACACAAGGCCAAGACTTATCCATAGAGAAGAGTGGATTCTCCCCCATAAACACATTGTACAAAAAGATACCTGTGAATTGTCAAGCCGAACTCTGTTACTCATATCTCTCAAACCCTTCATCCAATCAAGATGAAATATTGGAATTGAATGCATCTAACAACCAAAAAAATTAGGTTAGAAGTGCATAGAAAAATATTCCTATTAGAAGTGGTGTGGACCTAAAAACTAATGCACTATAACACTGAATTGGAAATTCTGACACTTAGTTAGATTTCCACACAATTGATATTTCCAGACCAAATTACTTTTCTTGAATGGCTTCCTAAACACCTCAGAAACTTGTTAGGATTGCCCAAAGTGATCAACAACATTGTTGACATCAATGACAACACTATAATACATGAAAGGAAGTTGGGTGAGTGGAAACAACTTTCTACACTAATCTAAGTAGGGGAGAGTTACAAAAAATTTATTTTAACACCTTATCTAGTTACAACAAGAGAAACACATAGAGAAGAATAGAATAGAACAAGTAAACATAAACTAACATACACCAAATATACATGGGGAAAACCCTTTCAGGTAAAAACCCCCACCCTCCAAAAGCATAGTACTATTGTATTACTTCAAATAAAAGTTAGAATACAACCCCAAGTACAAAGCTTCTTCAACAAGTATTTTGTCATAGAAACTTATCTTGGAGTATACCCAAAAACACTTTGTTACCTGAAAACAAACTATGCATTCTACAATGCAAGGCATACATTTTATAGAGAATACAAGTTCAAGAAGCATCTAGAAGGAGAGGGGCATCCAAATCCAAATGGAACAATATCCCACGCTATAGACATCCATTTGGGCACTTGTATTGGATTCCCTTACACCTCTTACAATTGTCATACATGCAAATATTCCTTCCTCGAGCTTGGGTGCCTAGAATATGCTAAAAATAGCTTATGATAGATGCCTTACAGATCTTATAATTGTCATAGAATATGTAATAACTGACAACACTTATAGTTATAAGAGAATCTATCATAACTAACCAAGAATATAGGATTCTCTTACAGCTTGTCATAACCCAACTTGGGTGCCAACTTTCTCCATGCAACAAGATGCCTTATGATGCGTCATAGAATCTATCACAGGTCAAAGATTCCAAAGTGGGATGCCTATGTCCGCTTGGGATGATTATGTGTCATCTAATCATCTCCAACGGGGATGCAACCCAGTTGGTGGGTCCCAATTTGTGACATGACACCATAGGCAATTCAAATAAACAAATCAATATATAATAATACATCAAATAAAATCAATATTAGGACTCTAAGGCTGAGACATGTTAATCTTGACAATACACCATTATGAACCATTCATGCTCATGTTTCCAAACAATATCATCAATGCCAAACTTTAGCAATCTCTCCAAACTTCCAACAATGAATTAGTAACCAAGGTCACTATCTTCATGCCACACACTAATATAAGACATATCTTCATTCAATAGGAGGCATTGGGAAAGAAGAGTAAATGGATAAACACAATATAGGAATATGATTTGGAGGTGAAGCCAACCAAGTTGATTGGAGGTTGAGGCCTTGCTAGGTTAATTGATGACATAAAATTGGATGCAAGTAAAGTGCATTAGGGTGAATTTGATCCATCTATTTCTCCTTGTCATTTAAAATATTTTTCAAGGTATAAGAATATTATTTTTTATTTGGAGAATCTAAGTTGTCCATCGCAAGTAGACAATAAAAAATAGAACATTAAAGCTGATAGTTTAAAGGTATGCAATGCTCCAAGGTCAATTAATAAGGAGAAAATTTGATGTCGTACTTCTCAAGCATTTGAACAATGAGAAGTTTGAGAGGGTTATACAAGAATTCCACCAAAGGTTGTGTGATTGACATCTTATGTCAAAGAATATTGCTCATAAGATTATAAGACTAGGATATTGGTGGACCACCTTGTTCAAATATGTGACCAAGTTTTTCAAATCATATGATGCTTGCTAAAGGTTTTTTGGCAAGAAGAATTTTTTAAGTTCAATCCCCCTTAATACCATTTCAATAGAGGCTCCATTCCAATAGTGGGCTAATAATTTATGGTGGAGATAACTAAAAAATCCAACAATAGATATAAACGGATACTGGTGGCTATCAACTACATCACTAAATGGGTGGAGGTAATGCCTACAAGAGATTCTACATCAAAATTATTTATTTATTTTCTATTGAATAACATCATTGCAAAATTTGGGGGGCATTAAAAATAGTTTTTGATGATTCAATGTGTTTTAGATCCCATAACTTCATTGATGTGTATTCTTAATATGAGATGTCTTTGACAAGTTAATCCCCTTATTATCCACAAGGAAATTTTGACAATTAGGGTACAAGTTATGCCTCGTTAAAATTTTCTTATAAATATGACTTTGGAGACCAAAAAATATTAAAAAACAAAACATTTTTATAGTTTCAATGACACCAATATGTTTGTGATAAAATCAGCTTTTTGTTGACTGTTCATTTGCAAAATTTCACCTTTTAAGGAAAAATCTATACAATTTTTTTAAAAAGGCATGTTTTAGGACTTAAATGGGGCCTTGGTGGCCCACTAGTGGTGTCACTTGTTGTGGTGGCCACTCGGCGATGCATTGATAGTTGGTTGTAGCGATCACAATTGATTGCTAGTGGCTTGGGGTTGGTAGTTTAAGTTGGTGGTTAGTTGAAGCCGCTACTTGTGGTAGTTAGGCCATGGAGGTGGTCCCAAGGGGTGTCGAAGCCCCTCTAAGAAAAATTCTTTGTGTGGTTAAAATAAAGTTCCCATGTGGTTAATCCTTAGTGCTATGAAGTGCTTTAGCGTTGAGCGCCATTTTTTTACTTTTTATTTTTTAACCTATCTCGTCCTATGTGCATGGGGTCATATGACCTCATGCGGATTATTTTTTCTTAGATGCTCCTGACATCAAAAGTAGGTGAATTTTATATAAAATTCATCTATTAAACCCTTTGGACTTAGTGAAAGGGTCCTTTTTTCATGAAATTGCTCCAATAAAAATATATTCACCAAATTTATGCTTCAAACCCTCAATCACTACTATGTCATATGGTGGCCTAATCAGATGAAACAAAAGACAATATTGACTTTCTCAAGCCTTTCAGACAGGTTGGATCAGTAAAAATGATGCTAGTATAACAAAAAATACTGCAATCACTAGGTCTCACCAAAAAACATGTATGCAAATACAAGGTTAACAAATCTTCATAATTCCTTTCTATTTCTCCAAATCATTCAAAACACAAGAGAAGAGCATATGAGAATTTTCAAGATCATATACAAAACTCTATTCTCTCAATTAGGAATATATGAACTCAAAACTCAAAATGTTCTCTGATACCATGTTAGAAATTTAAAAATTAATGAATTAACCAAGAAAATTTTAAGAGAGATTCTAAGATACAAATGTTTAATGCATAAAAGAAAAGCAACAAATTTTAAGAGATGTAAATGTCAATATGACAGAATTGCATTGATAATTTCTTCAAAAGAAGCTACAAAAAAGGGTGTATAAAATCAATGAGAGCATTACTTATATAGGAAAATTAGAGGAGGTAAGAAGGCAGGAGTAAATGACTAACTACCCCTCCAAAGGTGCAACACATGTGAGCTCACTTAACAAGTGTGTGAGAAATGGAAAGTATGCATGCAAGAGGTGTATTAATAGGTGAGTGCATATGTCTCAACCACATGAAGTGAGTAAAAAGGGTAAAAGTACCTAAGTGGAGACTTAACTAGTGTGAATAGGAATATCCTAGGTAGGCTAAAAGCTAACTAGATAGATAATTCAACTATTCGCACCAACACCTACTTCTATTGTTTATGATCATGATTCAATTTTCACTAGTCACTTATGGGAAGTGTTGGTGTAAATAAAGTCTTGTACCTAGTTAATTCATTACTAGGGGACTTATTTACACATGTTAAGTTTACTTAGGTCATAGGAAGGAATCTTTCTAGAAGGTGTTAGTTGTCATTAGTTGTTATCTTATCCTTTGACAACTACTACATGTGAACCTAGGTAAGTGTGATTACTTGTCTCATGTCATATGATTAAGACACTTGTCATAATCCTATGACATCTTACATCTCACCTTGGCTATATAACCAAGGGGTTTCTCTCATTTGTAATCATCTCAAATCATCACATATCATTGACATTGAATACAGTTTATTCTTGCCATATTCATCTCTCTCTCTTGTGCTTTCCATTTGGTCTCAAGATCTTGACAACCATAGCCAATTCTAACATGGTATCAGAGCGGGTTGGGTGCCATTGGAGAGTCTTTTTCTAAAGAGAGATACCAGTTTGGGGGTGTTCCATTTTTGGCTCTTTATTGCAAGTTCAAATCAAAGCTTGCTGGTGCAAATCTAAGCTCACCATTGCATATCGAAAGTTCGAGAAAGTCAATTTTTCCTTTTGTTTCATCCAAATCGGACATTCAAGGCCAAATCTATGAGGGTTTGAAGTTGAAGTGTGGTTGCCAGATCCAGAAGGTAGCTACATTTTTGGAGCATTTTGGGTCAAATCTGACCCTGCCATCGCGTCCAAAAGGCCCAAATACCCTAAGATCGACTGTCAAATCATCTAAATCAGAGCAGTTGTCTAGTGAGGAATTTTTTTTTTCCCGGAGAGCTGTACAATCCCCAGGTCGTCATCATTGCGTTGACGGTACGATTTTGAAAAATAAATATTTTGTTGTCAAAAAATTTTTGAAATTTTTTTTAGAAAAAAAAAATGAATTTGATTTTTCTAGAAAATTTTTGATTTAAAAATGAAAATAAAAATATAATCTGCATACTTTAAAAAGTATGCAGACTTGCATAGTAGTACCCTTTGCAGGTACTGCATACCCATGGCAAGGTACAACCTAACCACATGATGCCACGTGTCGGTGTCTTACTCGCCCGTGGCGGGCCCCCTCTCCCATGAATAGGCGGCCAATATAAATTGGCAGACACTGAAATTTCGGCATCAAAGCTTTACCAATGGACGGGTATAATCTGGCATTCAGATTCTACAGAATATTCACCAGAGAATATTCCAATATTCTGTCGGTCAGAGAAGATTCCACAGCAGATTCTGCCGCTAAAATTCCCCGGCCAGCCAGGAGAATATTCTGACACTGGAGGGTATATTCCTTTTTTACACTCAACGGGTCATCAAATTTAATCCCGCATTTTTCTGACATCAGCAATACGTCAGCAGGTTTAAAAACATTTTGCCCCCCTCACGGATGAGTATTTCATTTTTGCAGTCCAACTTTGAAGACTCATAACTCAGTCATTTTGGCTCCTTTTTTCAAGCAATTTTTTTTCATTTGGGCTAATTTGTCATGCTCTACATAGTGGTACAATCAATTTTTTGTTTTTGTGTCTGGTTTTTCCAGAAATTGTAGATTATCATAGGTGTTGCTGCTTCGTCCTCATTTTAGAAACTTTGGGAGCTCATATCTTGCTCCTACAGTAAAAAAATTTTGGTGCAGTTTTTTTTGAAAGTGTATAATTTTTTGTGTACTTCTCATTGGTATGATCAGATTTATCTCATTTTGTACCAAAAATTGTACTTGATTTTGTGGCCAAATTTGGCATTTGCATGTACAAAGATCAAAGACCACTTTGCTGTTTTTGGCAAGTGGCAATTGTAAATGCACTAAATATAAAGTGACAAATCAGATATTGCTTGGGGGGTTTCTTGATTGAGTGATTTGGGGGGGTAATCTTGCAGTAGTTGGTTGCAGTCTTTTGCTTGGTTTGTGTTCTTGCAATGGGGAAATCTCAAATTGAACTCCTAACTCCACATAATTATGCTACATGGAAAAATTAGTATGGAACTATCTCATGATGAAAGGTTTAATAGGTCATCTAAAGGACACCATTCAAAAACCTACTTATGCTAAAGAATTGGCAAGTTGGGAGATTGATCGTGAGAAAACACTTGGATGCATATGTTCATTAGTCTCATTTGATTTGCAATTTCATATTGAATCATGCAATACACCTAAAGAGGCATGGGAGAATTTTGAAAAATTGTATGGTAAAACAAATAAGATTAGGGGATATCAAATTGATAATGATTTGATGAATCTTGATCCTAAATGTTTTGACCACATCAAAGACTATGTCTCCAAAATCAAGCAACTAAGAACACAGTTGAAAGAATGCAGTATTGAAAAAGAGGATTTATAGTTGATTCTGAATGTGTTATCCAAGCTTGGTCCTGAGTATTCAGTGTTTGTTTCTGGCTTTCACACCCATCGACTTTCTATGAGAGCATCATCTGTTGATCCTAAGTTTGATGACTTTGCAAATCTCCTAACCCAAGAGGAAGCTAAGTTAATGAACATGGGTCTAATCAAGTCTTCCAAGTCACAAGCATTGGTGGAAAGTGAGTCTAAGGAACAAAAAGAATTAGGGAATCTTAATAAGAAGAAAAAGAAGAAAAAGAACAAGCCACATAAAGAATCATAATCCTCATCCTCAAAAGGAGAATAATCTAAGGAGAGACCTTTTTGTGCATATTTCAAGAAGGATGGACATGAAGAACACTATTGTTATAAGAAGGATATTGATGAGTTGAAAAATTTTCTAAAAAATAATCACATTGATTTTCCTTCTAGAATGTCTGAATCACCTTCTTCTCCTTCTACTTCAAAACAATCTAAAAAGGACAAAGGTCAAGCATCTACATCAGGAAATAAAGATCAAGATCTTTGTGCTCTTTTAGGTCTAGGATTAGGGAGATGGCTTCTAGATTCGAGAGCTTCTCATCATATGGCATCTTCATAGACTATCTTCTCTTCATTCTAGCCTTGTATTATGTCTCCTATCTTGATGGGAAACAATACATACATGAGTGTAATAGGGAAGGGATCTATTAGTTTTGGGGACAACACTTTCTAGGATGTCTTGTGTGTTCCTCATTTGACAAACAATCTTCTTTCCATTTATCATATTACACATGGTGGAGATGGGAGGTCTGTGGAGTTCACACCTGATTCGGTAATCATTCGAGACTTGGAGACTAGATAGATCATTGCTAATGGGGTGGTTGATCATTCATCTTGGTTGTATACCTTTGCACAGTTTGCTTCTGATGATGACATTGTTCCTTCGACTGTTGACCACATACACCATGATTCAAAGGAGACATCTGGATTCTTGAACTTGGGAATTCTCACATCAGATCCAGTACTTGAGCCATGCATTCTATCTCCTCCATCTACTGTTGCAGTTGATGATACTTGTGATTCAGTGCAGTAGGATATACATAGTCTTCCATATATGGCTAATTTGGATGACTTCTTGACAGGTATTTCAGACTTGTTTGTGGAGTCTCATCTTGCAGATTTGGAGGAAACCATTGATGACATTCATCTTCTCTTTGATGAAGATGCTCCTTTAGTTGTTGTGAGGGAACACCTTGACCCTCTTGTTCATTATCTACATGATCATTCTTTGCAGATTGGCGTGAGTGTGGATACTTTTGGACAACATTTGGAGGAGACTTCTTTGTCTTTAGAGGGGATATCCTTGTCTTTGGATCATGTTCTACATTCATCTCTACTAGATGTTGGATTGTCCTCTTCATCAGTGTGGCCTAGAACACCTATTTGGAGTGTGTCAACTTTCAGAATCGACATGGAGACACTTGAGCATGCTTCAGAGACATCATACATCATCCATCATCCTGATATCCTGCATACATCCATGGTTTTGTTTCTTCCTAAGGGGAGGAACGTTGTTCGACGAGATTGGATCATCTTTAGCATTCAATGTTGAGCTTCTACCATCATTGCAAGAGAATCAACATTGAGGGGGGGCTGCCTTGTCTCTCTTCTACTTATGTATTATGGGGGGGTCTTTCTCCTCACATGGGGTTTTTACCTTCTCATTCATCATTGAGAGTATTTCTATTTTGTATTTCATCTCTCTTTTGGGGAGGAGTTTTGTCCCACTGGGTTTTCTAATTTTCTCCATTTGTAAGAGATTGCATTGATTGCATTTGCATATGTACATGGGTACCAAACATGGCCTAGTAGTTGGGACCCATTCTTACATCTTTGTGTCATTTGCATAATAATTTGCTACTCCCTAAGTTGCACTTAAGGGGGGGTGTTGGTGTAAATAAAGTCTTGTACATAGTTAATTCATTACTAGGGGACTTATTTACACATGTTAAGTTTACTTAGGTCATAGGAAGGAATCTTTCTAGAAGGTGTTAGTTTTCATTAGTTGTTATCTTATCCTTTGACAACTACTACATGTGAACCTAGGTAAGTGTGATTACTTGTCTCATGTCATATGATTAAGACACTTGTCATAATCCTATGACATCTTGCATCTCACCTTGGCTATATAACCAAGGGGTTTCTCTCATTTGTAATCATCTCAAATCATCTCATATCATTGACATTGAATACAATTTATTCTTGTCATGTTCATCTCTCTCTCTTGTGCTTTCCATTTGGTCTCAAGATCTTGGCAGCCATAGCTAATTCTAACAGGAAGAAGTTTTCTACTACCATGGTACCCAACCTAAAATTAAGCTCTACATTCATCCCCAAGGCAATGACCAAATTAAATTTATCATAAATTTGTAGAGACCTATTGAAATACATTTACTTCTAATCAACAATATCATTAGACCAAATATTAGCAGAATGGTGGTATAATAAGACTTATCACATAACAAAGATGACTCTGTATGAAGCCATGTATGGTCAATTACCGCCCTCTCTCTAGAAATACATATCTAGCGACTTGAAGGTACTTGCAATTTATTTCACCATTCACATATGTGACACCATTCTTTACACCCTCAAGGAAAACTAGAGCCTAGCATAGAATTGCATAAAACAACAAACTGATTAACACAATTCAAAGCTCACTTTTTCCATCAATGACATATTATCCCTTTGAATACAATCATAAAACAATTATCTTGAGTTTGAAAACTCATAAAAAAGATTCCTCTAAGTCTTATAGACCCTATAGAATTTTACAAAAAGAAAACTATTGCTTATAAGTTAGATCTTCTTTCCTGGACTTCAAGCTAAATTCAATTTTCCATGTCTCTTGTTTGAAATAGGATCTTTCTTGATAGATTTAGGAATAGTCTCTATTAATTTAGACAAATATTGAAGGATCTATTATCCTCACACTTTATTCTATCCTCAACAAACAACCATTCTACCTTTGCAACCATGCAACATCATTGAGGTGCCTATCCAATGGCATGGGTTGCAACCATGAGATGCAACACATGAACTCCTTTCTCACCTATAGCAACAATATCCTCATCTCAAGCTTTGTGGATAAATTTTTTAAGGGGTAGGGCATGTTAGGACATGTGGCCCTTACCATTTCTTCCTAATTAGTTACTTTTTATTAATCTTTATCAATAATAGTATTGGATGCAAATACTTTGTAAGTCAACCATTTTTCTAAATTGGTTTATCTAACATGCTTGTGTAGTAGTAGTACCTATAGGTAGAATTAGCATAAATAAAGGTTTTGATGGTAGAATGGATCATTCATGAATTATATTGTGTTAAACACTACTCAAAGGATGTTATCCCCTTAAAGAGGCCTATGATATTTTGTAATGTGATTTCATTAAATCTAAACAATATCATTTTTGTGTTAAATTCATTTCTACATTTTATTTTCTATATTTCATATTTATGGCTACTCTATTGTAGGGAGGGACATAACATAAATGAAGGAATTAATTTGAATACTAATACAATGGAGGATGTAAAGGTAAAGGAATGTAATTTTTTGGGAGTGATGGGGGAAGAAATTAGGAAGGGACTATAAAAAATGGTAAAGAGGATAAGAGGACAATGAGATTGATGATAAGAGGTTGGAAAAAGGCTTAGGGATGATGTTCTATAAAATTTATTCAATTTATTAGCTTCAATACCCTATGGAAATGCAATGAGATCTAATAAAAATTAGTATGACAGTAGAGAACCATGAGTGAGGGAAATAAGGAATCAGTTAATCCTTCTAAATGAGCACGATAGTGGCTTTATTTTGAGATTAAGTTAATATGAATATTTCATAATGCATTAGGATAAACCTAGGGTTAGGGTTATGACCATGTGGGATTTTGAATATTTAAAAATTCAAAGTGGACACTAATGTCCCAATATCTAGGTGTTTAAGACTCCAATGTTTGTTGTCTGCATGCCCAATTATGACTTGAAACTTTTTAGGTTGATTTTAGGTGTCAAAATAGGTGTGAAAGTAGTTAAAAATTAAAATATAATGTCAAGAGAACTAGGCTTATAAATATGGAAAATGATTCCTATAAAACATCTATGAGAACATGCACTAAATTGAGTGCAAAAATATAAGGCAAAAATTGCAAAATAGGTAAGTTCTAACCTTATATATAGTATATATAATATATATGTATATTGATGAGGGCTACTCCACCCAAAACTCACAGAAATCACAACAACAGATACCAACACAAGAGATGCGAGACAAAAAATTGATTCACTTTCAATTATTTCTAGAAAATGAAATTACAAATTCAAAGCTTACATGCTATAGCCTCATGGGCTTGATTCATTACATCAAAATCAACTCAAAAAAGAAAATATACTATTCAGAGCCACAATTTGCACTATCAGGGCCACCTTCCACAATCCCCACTTAACCCATTTTATTTTCCCCAATAACCACCCTAGAATGTTCTAGAAAGATCAAATTTCCCCTTTTGTTTTGGCACTTAAAGTCCCACCGTTTGATTTCTGGCCTAGGAAGAATTTTTTATGAAATTAACTTTTTAGAGGACCAACTTCGCAGGGCCATAAATTTTGATCTGGGTGTCTGATTCACTATTATTGCATATTGTCATAAAGCTCTTGACGAGCTCTACAACACATGAGCCCGCGTTGTAGGTCAGTTAAACCACTTTTTGAGCTATTTCGGGGCCTCTAAAGTTTTATATCTGAATTTGAAGCTGCATTGGAGAAATTTCCCAAGACAAAAACTTTAATTTCTCCCAAACCATGCAGGGTATTGAGGTGATCCTTTCGCGATCAAAAATGTTTTTTAGCTTTGCTCCTTGGGGTAAATTTTCACATCCATACGAGGCCATTTTGGCCAACTTACTAAAAATAGTAAGTGCTTGTTTTTTTCCATTTTTGATGCCTAATAGTCATATACCCCTCAAGTTCCATCATGGGACTCAAAACAACTAAAGAAAATAAAGAAAACATTTTTTTTTGGGTGATGCAAGATTGCCTTGCATCGCTAGATGCTCCTGCATCATATATGCATATGTATGTATGTATCGGATG
Source organism: Sequoia sempervirens (assembly GCA_007258455.2). Classification (NCBI taxonomy): domain Eukaryota; kingdom Viridiplantae; phylum Streptophyta; class Pinopsida; order Cupressales; family Cupressaceae; genus Sequoia; species Sequoia sempervirens. The sequence goes on along the minus strand of VDFB02146180.1, from coordinate 55,093 downwards.
AAGGGTACTCCCCTTACAATTTGAAACTCACAACAACAATAGAGAATTGCACAAACAGAATGCAAGAAGGAAACAAGGATTTTCTATTATCACTAAAATGAAAATAAAATTACAACATTACAACTACCATCACATGGGCTTTCTAAATACATAAATCTGCAAATCGGAGCCACCATCTACACTGCTCTCCCTCCTCACAATAACCCCCATTCACATCCTTTATTTGGAAGGTGTAACTGCCCTAAATTTTTTTGGAAAGTGTAACTTCCTCAAGAAGATATTTTAATTTTTTTAAAAAAAAATTGGTAGTACAACTTTGTGAGGTCATAACTTTTGATCCAATTGTTGGATTTTCAATTATAATACCTTTTCAGAAAGCTCTCAAGAAGGCGCACCCCCTAAAGGTAGACTAATTTCATTTTCCACCAATTTTCAAGCCCATCTAGAGCCTCTTAGTGCTTCAAAATTGACTTCAAATATTTTAATAGGATTTTCGAAAATTGAAATTTTAATACCTCTCAATTGACATGATATTGAAGTGATTTCTTCACCAATGGCTTCAATTTACCATTCTAGAGGTTTGTGTAAGATTTCGTGTCCATCCGTGCATAAATGCAAACTAATGAAAAAATAGTAACCTTGCCAAATTTAGCCCTTATTGAAAAGAAGCAACCATTTTTCGGGTGATGCAAGATTGCTCTTACACCCTGGATGCTCCTACATCAGTATGTATGTATGTATGTATGTATGTATGTTTGTATGTACATACATGTATGTATGTATGTATTTATGTATGTATGTATGTACGTATGTATGCATGCATGCATGTATGTATGTATGTATATATATGCATGCAGCCATATTTTGAAGTTACTCTTGAAGATTTAGAGTTAGAAAAAGTTGATACATATGAAAGAAACAGTTAAGTTCATTCTTAAGGTCCATGATGATGTTTGGGGTTTTGACTATATTACAAAGTAACTATAGCTTATATAAGACAACCACTTAATACCAATATAGGAGGACCTTATCATGCTATAATTATACAAAGTGTACAAATCCTACGTTTCAATTTGAGAAATTATATGAACATCCAAATTCCAAAAGTGAAAATCTCGCTCTTAAATTGTAATACTTTTTAATGAAATTTGGTTTTAAATAAATAAATCACAATTAAATATTTTGTTATGTCTAACATTATTTTGGAGATACTTGAAAGGTGAATATAGTGTACTAATGAAAATTTAAAGGAGTGAAAATTGTAAGAATGTAGTCATAATCAAGACATAAAATTTTAGAATTATTTAGGATAGACTAGAAATATAAAATAGTTGTAAATGAATTATTACCAATATAATATTATAATTGAAAATTAAGGAAATATGATAAAATTGTGTTCCTTAATGAATTTAAACTAGAGAATACAATGAATTCAAATCTAGTAATTAGAAAAGTATACTAGAGCTAGTGAAAGAGAGTTTTGATTCAACAAATTATTAATGTTAAGTTACAAAAATTGTCACTTGAAGCTTTAGGCTAGATGATTTACATACAAAATGCTTAAAATCTTATAAATTACAAATAGACAATTTAATATTTTCATGATGATAAAATACTCTACTTGTTGTGACCTTGCATTTTACTTCAAATTTGATCATATTGTACATTTAATGTCTATATTAAGTAAGCAATATTAGTAAACAAACATTATTTTAGGAGATTTTTCTTTATAAAAATAAAATCACATTTATTTTTTAAAAACTCTTCCTTAATTGCCACCAAATATTTTTTAATTTTTGTTTGAAAGGGTTTTATCATTTTATTACAGATAATATATTTAGAAATAAAGTATAGACTTTTAATACAATACATCTACAAAGATAAAAAAGGATAAGATTTTTTAACCCAAGGTGTCTCCACATCTTAGAACAAGGTGAGCTAAGGCGAGACTAATCCTTGGGGATGCACCAAACCACTCGTCGAGCTAGATACATCTGGTAAAGACCGGGCCTCAGAGTTGAACCCAAGACCTTGAGAAGCAAGCCCAAGACTCAAGCTAACTCTACTTCTATGCGAACTATTTTATTTTATAATTATTATTCAACACTTTCTTCTATTTTTAAATGAAAGATATAAAACCTAAAATATATTATTAAAATTATAAAAGATTACATCCCAAAAAGTTTAGATATAAGAATATACATCTATGCATCAGCAAGAAAGCTCATCAAAAAGAGCATTAAATGCTTTAGAGTATAAAAAACAAGTAATCAATGAAGACAAAACCAGAGATCAACATACATAAAACCAATTTTCTCATGAATCAACACTTTAAAAACTATAAATATAACCAACTATCAAAATGAAAGTTTTATGATAATAATGAATAATGGATTCTTTTAGTCAATCCAAATATTATTAATATAAAAGAAATCTTTATAATAATTTCAAGATCTACTAGACATAAATATAAATAAAATAAAATTTAAAATATATATTTTAAAATAAATGATAAATTAAATGAGCTGGTAAAAACTATGTATAAATAGGAAGTTATCAAAGCAATATGTTACTTTGACTAAAATCTTAAATATGGATTTGCACATAGATATATGATTCAATTTTTTTAATAATATTGATGAAGAAACAATTATTAGCGTATGAATAAATAGAGAAACACAGCTTATCATATGGACAAAGGTTACAAGTCTTATAGAATCAAGTCTTAAGTTAGGACAATCATATAATGATAGACATACACAATAATGATAGACATACACAAGGAGTATTTGAAAAACTGGTTAAAATTTCAAAACATAAGAAAAATTCAAAGATAAGAAAGCTCTGATATATATACAATGCTTTCATTGTTTACACATTTGTACTTATAACATTGGATTGCACAAAAACCGAAAAGAGAAAAGATTATTTTCCAAAGAAAGTGTCATCAAATATACAACCACCACCACCATTGAGATCATACAAAACCTGTGTTGCACAATCATTAACCAACCTGCTATAAAAGTTGGTGAAGTTGCTCTCACCCTTCCGTTTTTATCAGATGTTTGATTCTAGGTACCGTTATATAGCAGGTCTGATTGTTTATGGTTGTAGTAGAAATGCTCATGACTGAAGTATTATAAGTTGTCTACCAATTTTATCAGTTTTAATTCCACGGAGATGTAGCTTGCAGTAAAAGATTTTCTGCATCAAAAAGTGCTTCCAATCCATCCAAAATTGGACCCCTGCCAACAACCAGAGAAGTCTTTAGTTTCTTCTCAAAAACTGGGACCCTTGACTTCAGACCAATGAAATGAATAAGATGAAAAAACTCTGAAACCCAAAATCATTCTATTTCTCCCAGTGCTATACTTGCAGACCCGCTCTCTGTTTCATGCATGCAATGTTATGTAATCTAGTTTTCTTCTTTATTTGAGAATTCACTCTCTGTTTCAGGCATGCAAAGTTATGTCATCTAGTTTTCTTTACTGGATGCTCTGGATTGACTTTTGTTGGATTTATTATTAAGTTGGATTCTTCCAAATCATAGAACTCCTTTTGGAATAATATGATCTCACTTTAGAGAATTTTTTTCTGATTTAGAATTCATTTGCCAATTTGTAATTTCTGACTAGCTTGGAGATAGCTTGTTCTTGACTGAAATAGGGCTACTAAAATGGGTATCAGACACTCAACAGTGAAAAAGAAGATCAAATTTATTACTGATTTTAGCAACCTATATCTAATGTTTTAAAGACAAAGCTGAAAAAACTAAATTCAATTGACATTGTGTAGTACCATAGATCAGCATTTTGCTCTGACAGCCAGTAATCATTCCACCATGTGATAAAATTTATCACTCTAATAAGTTGAATAATTAGAAATATCCTGAAAAGTCACATAGCAAAACAGACTTGTTAGGAATTCTTAGAAAGCAAGAATTTCTGAGGGACAACATAAAAATATAATTTAAGATCCACCATGAGGGAAGAATTGAAATGGAGTTTACTGGCATCAGTTAAAAAATGTTTTTATAAGCATTTTCTGCAAAATCCTTTTGTTTAGGTCAAAATTAGAAGGACGTGTTTTCATATATGTTCTGTGGCATATCAAACAACTGAAATCACAGAACTTTCTACTAGAATCATCCAACCATCTATTTCCCTTTATATGTAAAATGGTTGCTTTCAAATTTACTTTTTCCTTAATAGATATATTTGTGCACCTAAAAGACAAATATTTCCACAAACAGTGAAGGAATAGGAGCATACCCAGCACCAAATCTGGCTACTTCACCTGCATCAATAGTTGAATAAATATTTAGCGTAATGAATGCGTTCCATAAAATAATGTACCAAAAAACATAATGAGGAGGAATAGTAGGCTGGCATTTATCACATTAACACGGTTTGTAGGATTCCAATAAATCCTTAAAAAATCTGAATTCTGATTGGGCAGTGCAGCGTGCATTAATCACCTTTAAAGTTTGAAGCCTCCGCAATAGTTCTATCTAATAAACTTTCATAATGTCAAATTGCGAATCCACAGAAGAAAAAAAATTCAAAACCAAATCAGCTCCCTTAAAGTATTTTTGTCCCCACTTTTTTTTCAGCACAATAAATACTAGCACTGTTGTACAACCTGCTACATATGAAAGTCCCACTCCCATCTCATACCCCACACTTTCCTCATTCTGCACTTGTTCATTAATAAATGTAGAAATGGGAGGAGGACTATAAGCAAATTCTGGTCAAGAGCATTTCTTTGGAAGAGGGCACCCCCATAAATTAGGATTGCCTATATATGATGATTCATTGAATGTTGCCATGTGTCCTCCTTGTGGTATACTCCCTGAAAGGTTGTTATTGGAAAAGTTAAGAGCTCCCAAGTAACTCAAAGAACCAAGATCTAGAGGAATTTGTCCAGAAAAATGGTTTGTGGAGAGATCTAATGATTCCAGCCAAGTCAGTTGTATGATACTATTTGGAATAATACCATTGAAATCATTCATTGAAAGGTTGAGCGGCTTCAATCCCTTCAATTTTCCTAAATCAGAAGGAAGAACCCCTTTCAATTGATTGTTTGAGAGGTCTATGGCCACCATGGTGGGGAATTTATATGTGTAGTGCTCATCTCTGCCTTTGGAATTCATAGTCAATCCATTCTTATATGTGTATGTGCTTGGTTGTTGTATCAAGTAGTATTCTCCTGTAAATATTCGAAGTTGAACCCTAGAAAATTCCTGATGTGTTTCTGCCAACATTGCTTGTAAACTAAAAATGTTGTGTGGTATAAAACCTGATAGTCGATTTGAAGAAAGGTCCAATATTTGTAAGTTCTTCAACTGCCCAATTTCTGCAGGAACACTACCTGTAAAATTATTCTTCCTCATTTGTAACACTTTCAGCTCTGAAAGGTTTCCTATTGACTTTGGAATGTGGCCCTCCAACAAGTTTTTCCCAACATCTAAAAAATATAATTTTGTGCAGTTTGATATGGAGGGAGGGAATGATCCACTCAGCTGGTTATTCTCTATCAGTAATGACTTTAGTTCACTTAGCTTACCAAACTCGTATGGAATCATTCCCCTCAAATTATTATCCCTGAAATTCAGCATTTGAAGTTTGGAACAATTGGCTAAGCTTGGAGGGATAATTCCATTAAAATAGTTATCTTCCAAACTTGCAATCTCTAGTGAAGAGATTCCCTGTAACTTTGGAGGAATATTCCCTGTCAACAAATTGTCATTGAGCAACAATACTTTTATATCAGGAGGCCAAATTGATGGTATCTGACCGCACAATGCATTCCTAGACATATCCAAGACCGCCAATGGATTCCTAGCTGATGTATTTAACAAAAGACAACCTTGGAGATTATTTGATGTGAGATTGATGTAGAGAAGACCCATATCAAGTAGCCACAAAGGAATTTCTCCAACAAGATTGTTGTCAGATAATTCCAACTTTACAAGTGAGAACTGAGTTGAAATCCACAATGGGATTTGACCATCCACCTTACATTATCTCATATATAACCAGATTAATTGGAATGAGGGAATCCAAGTGGTGCTAATATTAAGTACACAATTTGATAAGTACAAAATTTCTAATTTACTGGGGTTGTGAAAGAAAGCCTCTGAAATTATCTGTTGGCCGAGAAATTATCTGTTGGCCGAGACTAACATAGTGAACTGAAGAAGGTAGCGCTGAAGAAGCAATACTCTTGTTGAATGCATTCCCAGCAGCTCGGAGCATCACAAGAGAGGAGAGGAGGGAAGAGTTCCATTTAGTTGGTTGTAAGATAGACCCAAGTGTTTCAGCATAGAGAGACCTCCCAGGGAATGTGGGATACAACCACTTAATGATTTATTGGAAACATCAAAATATTTGAGTGAGGAAATCTTGCCCAAAGAATATGGAATATTACCACTCAAGTGATTTCCACGAATATATAGCCTGATTAGAAAAGATAGATTACCGAGATAGGACGGTAAGCTTCCATTCAGTTGGTTGTAAGAAAGATCAAGCTCTCTAAGGTTGCTGAGCATACAAATAGTACTGAGGACAGTTTCACCTTCTAAATTATTATATGATGAATCAAGGACAGCAAGAGAAGAAGACATATTTGCAGAAGACAATGAAATATTCCCACTCAACCTATTATAAGATAGATCCAGTTCTATGAGAGAAGAGAGTTCTCCCAAGCACGGAGGAAGAGTACCTGTTAATCCCAAGTCAACTAGGCTTATGGTTGCAACAAAAGTGAGGGTACATAAGCTCTGAGATATGACACCACCTTCCATTACAACACCACCCTGTATCTCAACACCGATTACATGATAGGTGGTGCTATGACATGTTATGCCATTCCAGAGACAGCAATCTCTTCCCTTCTCCCACAAGCTCAGATTAGAATGAAAAGAATAATTTAAGGCGTCTTTGAATTGAAGAAGAGCTTCCCCTTCCCTCTGAATGCATCCGCAGCAGAAGCGGAGAAGAAACAGGGGAATGACAGTGAAGATAAATAACTTTGTTCCGGGCGCCATGAGTTTGGGCGATTTGGTAGGTATTGAGAGGGCAACTAACTATAAAGAAGGGGGAATTAACTGGGACAACAAAGGCAACTATGCATTATAAATATGATCACATTTTGGGACTCAATAAACAATAGTGTGAGATATTTTAGGAAAATTCACAGCCAACAATTCACTGTTGTGGAAAATTCACCACCAGCAATTCATCGCCGTGGAAAATTCACTACCAACAATTCATCGTGGTGGATAAATCATGGCATATACAATTAGGAAATTGCTGGTGGTGAATTTTCTTCAAGATGAATTTATCATACCAATTTGACATTAAATTGTTGGAGATGAATTGCTTGAAGTAAATTGCTCACGGTGAATTAACCTGAAATCATGTGAGACATACAGCCACAGCCATACAATGCTAAACAACCATGCTGCAGACATTATATCTTGAGTAGAATAAAAAATAGAATGCTATTCACAATTTTACATTAACATAATATAATTCGAATGATTTTTTTAATCTTGTAAAATATTTGTGGTTTCAACAAGATTATTGGTCAATTTCAATGCTTCTCAAAAATAGTGAATTTTTTAATTTGAGTAATCTATATGGACCCATTTAAACATGGTCTTCAGCATGATAAAGACATGTAACACTTCTTGTTTGACCAATTGACTGGTCGAACCTAACGTTTCAATTTAAAAGTGTAACTCCCTTTCCAAGATACTCTTACACACTGCCCAAAATATGCAGTCCAAGATATTTTTTCAAGACTACTTCATAATCTCCTCTTTACACATGTTATCTTTCATCCCTTATAACTTCTTAGATAAGTGTTAGACTATATAATATATGGAATCCTCTAAATTCTTCTTGTGAGGTGCCACATTTAAGGAGAACCCAACATTACAAATTTTGTAATATTAAGTAATTTTAATTGTTTATGAGATTTTGTAAGGTGGTACAACACCAATTCTGAAGTAAATATCTGAATTATCATTTATAAAATAATATTTACACATATTACAAAAAAAAAGTGGGTGGAAAAAGTCACTTAGTCTTAAACAAATTTTCAGTTGTTATATATAGGCTAAAAAGGAACACAAAAGAAGAAAGAAGACTAATTACTAAAGACACAACTACCATAACTAATTTACACCAAATAAACTTATTTGTGTTCATTAACTTAATAAAAATATTAATAGTTCATTTTTCAAAATTTCAACCTTATAAATATGTACTTTCTATCTTTTATTATTGTCATACCCACTTTTTAACATGTGGAATTGAACACAAACTTAGTTTAAAAGAATATTAATTTTTTTAAATTATATCATGGCCAACACACAACACTAACATGCACACATGTTGACATTTCATGTTCAACGTCATCACAAGGGTAATTCCCTTTATGGTAACAATATTAAAGAAAAATGGCCAGATCTTCTAGACAAGACACAACACCTAATGTTGACTAAAACTAAATAAATCAATTATGTTAAATAAATGATTAATCCAAATTGTCAATTTTAGTCTTGCAATAAATTAAATAATTATTAATAACAAGATCCACTTTTGAAAGCATTAAACTATTCTCATGAATTAATCATACCACTTTATAAATTAATCACTTTAAAGATTAAATATTATTCTTACAACAGATTAAACATTTGATTAATAATCAAACTTTATAGTACATTACTTTTTTTATTCAAATAATCTATTGCTTTTAGAAAATATTATTATTTAAGATTTAGTCTACCCTCTAGATGTATTGAACTAAATAAAAATCATTTTACCTTTTTCTAACATTTAACTTAATTGCAGCAGGTAAAAATATGGAGCACACGGGAGTGGGCAGGAGAAGACACGGAGGAGGCAATTTCAAATCTGAGGAGGCTAATCAGGGTGGAGGCGATGAGGATGGGGATTCAAGGCTTCCGACTGCTGATATTGTGCATGTTTCTCTCCCCTGTTGTGTAGTTGGGCACAAAGAAGGGTGTGAGAAAGGGCCACTCTTTGAAGCAAAAAGTTCCCATTTCTGCTACTTGTGTTGCTAAAGATGTCGAAGATGATGAAGAAGTTGGTGTAGAGGTTTTGGAGGAAGATACTTTTTGTCGCCCTCTTTCCCTTGCTGCCTCTAGAGGGCCTGTTGGTGGTGACGGTTGTTCTGTGGCTAATGAAGACGCTACAAAAAGACTCGTTGTTGTGATGGATACCACTATAGATGTAAAAGGTGTGCCTTTTGGTTCTTGTTGTTCATAGTCCCAACGGTAGAACCTTGCTTCTTCTGCTTTCTCTAAAGATGTTGTTGATTACGGTGTTGGAGATGAGGTTTCTTATGCTTGTGAGGGAGGTAAGGGGTTTTCCCCTGTCTTTGCTCTCTTTTCGTTGGTAGATTCAGATTGTGAGGATTTGGATGTTGGGTGGGAGGTTGAAGACCCTCTTTCCCCTCCTACCCTGTCTAATGAGGGGGATTCTCCCGATGAAGAGGAGGAATTCCTCATGGATCTTTTATTGGAGGCTCGTCAGAAGGCTAAAAATATTGTTGAGGTGCCTGTGTCTAAGGCCATTGATGATGCTTAGTTTTTGGGTTTGAGGAAAGGTTTCCTTTTCCCCTCTAAAGATGCCTTGCCCTACACGAAGGATAGTTTGGGTTTTTCTCTTCCCCATTCTCCTAATCTAGTGGAGTGTAGCTCTTAGTAGTTGGTGGGTGATTCTCTAGTTGTTGTTTCTCCTGATGTGTGCAGGTCTTAGCTGCTAGTGGATGAAGTTGTTCCTCTATTTGCTGCATAGATGTTTCTACAATGTTGAATGGCTTTTTCCTTTTGTCCTTTTCTTGTCAAGAGGATTGTTCTAAGATCTTGACCGATGGCCCTTGGTTTTTGGGGTTAAAATGGATTAAGTCTTCAAAGCTAGTCACTGGGTTTCAATCCTATGATTGAATCCTTCAAGTTTCCTATTTGGATCTGTTTACATGGGCTTCCCTGGGAATTCTGGAATGAAAAGATTTTCATGCTTATTGCTAACTCTTTTGGGCAATACAGAGCTATTGATAGGACCACTAAGTTTAAAAAGTGGTTATTATATGCTAGATTTTGTGTGTTTGTGGAGAAAAATCTAAAGTTTCCCACTCAAGTTACCTTGTCCTCCAAACTTGGTGTCTAAGTTAAGTAGTTAGACTTTGAAGAATCCCTTGTTATCTGTCTTTCTTGTGGTAAAGTGGGTCATTCTTCCACTACTTGTCACAAGAATGAGAAATATCACTTTGTTTATGTTGGGAATAGGATGCCATTTAATTTCAATCCTAAACATATTTCATGTACCTCCTAAGTCCTTGGAAAGTGTTCCCCAACACTAGGATTATAAAGCTCGATTAAATTAGAATGAAATGAACATGTAAATTGACATTTGTGATTATTCCTAAATGATAGGAACATGTGGGGACATCCAAGAAGAGCTCCTACAAGATAGGAGCACATGGGGCGCCCACATGGAAGGTGGAACCCACCTTGCTTTAGTTAACTATTTGGAGGATTGATAACACTTTAGTAATGCATGTTTTGATCCTACAAATTAGGGATTGATATTTACATGAGTGGAGTGGCACTATCAGTTTAGTAAACTCAGTTTAGTTCAATTCAGATCAATTTAGTTTAGTTCAATTTAGTTATGGTTTAGTTATCTTCAGTTGCATGTAGTTATTTTGAGTTGAATGCTAGTTGACTTGAGTTGACTTGAGTTGCATGACTAATGACTTTAGTTGCATGATAGATAACAGGTGGATACTTTCAGTTAAGTGGGGATGATCAAGCATGCATAATGTTTGCATGAATTGGTGGAGAGATATGTTTCAATTAACTAAGATTGACTTGGGTCCACCTTGGGCACCCAAGTTGGAATCTTTCAGTTAACACCTTTTACATGAGAAGATATTTACAAGGCTCAGTCAAGTGGGCCCATTCTTGGGTGCCAACTTTGAGGTGAAGTTTGCATGATATCTTCTTGACCAAAGTTCAGTTAAGTGTTCAGTTTAGGGTGCCTAAATTGAGGAAGAATTTGGTTTGACTTCATATTACATTGCGGAACTCTACTTTCCCAATCTAGGTGTAGATTTTTGTGAGGAGCTTTATGCTCTTGTATTGTACAACTCTTATGAGTTTACATGCTCATATTATTGTCTATTAATTGCAGCAAGTGTATGAGAGTTCCATGAGAGTTTATTGCAAGTTGTGAAGAAGGATTGTTAAAGGAAATGAATCATATCAATCAAGGATTGATACAGTATTATGATAATCTTGTTCTAAGGTTAAATAATACAAGTACTATTAATTCTGGTGGAGATTTTTCCCGAAAGGGTTTCTCCACGTATATGTTGTGTGACTTCTATCTCTTTGTCTCATTCTTCTACAGTCTTTTGTCTCTTTCTACAATTGGTAAAGTTGATCTACATAGATTAATCATACATAAATAATTGTGACAAAGAACATTTAATTAGATCTACAATCTCAAAGTTTTACAAGTTTTAAGCTACAATATTACCTTCATTTACAACATTTCATATCAGAGCTAATGGTTGGTTAGGGTTTGGGATGCATTTCTCTTAAAAGTTTGAAGGTTTTTTGGCTATAGTGGGAGCTTTTACTATTGTGTTATTGTAGATTTGTAAAAGAAGTGTGTTACAATGAGTTCTACTTCTCGTCTAGATATTGAAAGATTCAATGTATCTAGTTATGAGATGTGGAAACTAAAAATGGAGGATCTCCTTGAAGAGACAGATCAGTGGTTAGATGTTTGTAATGAGACAAATCCATCTACAACAATGTCAGATGAGGCTTGGGCTAAGCTTGATAAGAAGGAAAGAGGGACCATAAGGTTATGTCTTGTTAATGCTATTCTCTTGAATGTTTCAAATGAAGCTACTGCATATAAATTATGGAAGAGGATAGGTGATATCTATCAAACCAAAAGTCTTACTAATAAGTTGTATCTGAAAAAGATAATTGTATTCTTTAAAGATGAAAGATGGTGATTCTATTGCACATCATTTTTAAATGCTTTCAATTTGATTCTAAGTCAGTTAGCATCTGTAGATGTAAAGCTAGAAGATGAAGGTAAATGCATATTGTTACTTTTTTCTTTACAAGAGTCTTAGGAAAATCTAATTGTTCTATCAGTGGTAGTGGTGTAGATCCTAAGATGGACAATATAATTTCTACTCTCCTATTAGAGGAGATGAGGAGGAAGTCTAAAACGGGATCCCAAGATGCCTTGTTTGTAGGAGGTAGGCTTAAGGAAAAGGAACCTAAGGGAGACAAGAAAGGAAAGGGTAAGTCCAAAGGATGATCTAAAACCCCTGGTAAGAGTAAGGTAAAGTGTTGGAACTATGGGAAACCAGGACATGTAAAGAAGGATTGTAAGAGCAAGAAAAAGAGTTATGATGCTTCTACAGATAAATCCTCAGATGATGGTAATGATGCATTGATCATTTCATGTTAAATTGTTAGTGATGACTCTTGGCTTATTGATTCAGGTTGCTCCTATCATATGACTCCTAACAAGGAGTGGTTCACTAAGTATATTGCATATGATGGAGGGAATGTCTTCTTTGGAGATAATAGCACAACAAAGATTGTGGGCAAAGGAGAGGTAAAGTTGTGTTTCCATGATGGTAGGGTTAAGACCCTTAATGATGTTTTACATATTCCAGGACTTGCTAGAAATCTACTTTCTGTATCTAAGTTCAATGATTTTGGAATGCATGTGACATTTGAAAAAGGTGGTTGCAGATTGGTGAAAGGGAATATGGTGGTTGCTAAAGGATCTCAGATTGGGACTTTGTTTAATCTTGATACCTCCAATTTGAATAAATCAGCCAATGTAACTGAAGCTGAAAATACATGTATGTTGTGGCACCATAGATTCGGCCACATTGGTTAAAAAGGTCTTAGGACCATTCTTAATAAGAAATTGGTTGACGGTATTCCTGATTATAATATTGGAAAAAATAAAATTTGTGAGCATTATGAGTTTGGAAAGCAATCTAGATCTTCATTTCCTAATGGAACAAATAAAGCGAAAGGATTATTAGATATTATTCATTCAAATGTTATGGGTCCTGTGGATATTGATTCTATTGGAAAATCTAGATATTATGCCACATTTATTGATGATGTCTCAAGATACACTTGGATCTATTTTATGCATAACAAATCTGATGTGTTCAATAAGTTTAAAGAATTTAAGGCTTTATTTGAGAAACAATCAGATCATAAGATAAAAGCATTGAGATTAGATAATGGTGGTGAATATTGTTCTAAGGAATTTGATGATTATTGTAAGCATGCAAGAATTGTGAGATAGAAAACTACTCCATATACACCTCAACAAAATGGAGTAGCAGAAAGGATGAACCAAACCTTAATGGAAAGAGCTAGGATTATGTTAAGTAGTGCTAAGCTAGATCGATGCCTTTGGGCCAAGGCTGTAAGTACTTCTTGTTATTTAATCAATAGATCTCCTAGTTCATCTATTGAAGATAAAACCCCTTATGAAATGTGGTTAGGTAGGAAACCTAGTGTTGCACATTTAAGGATATTTGGTTGTGAGTCTTTTGTTCATGTGCCTAAAGAAAAGTGGTCTAAGTTGGATCCAAAAGCACATAAATGCATATTCATAGGTTAGTGAAAATGTAAAAGGTTACAAGCTTTGGAATCCTCTAACTCAAAAAATTACTTTATCTAGAGATGTGATTTCCAAGGAATTTAGATCTTATACACGAGAAGAACAACCAAAGGAGAAGGATACTTCTCGAACAATGCATTTTGAGACAAATACTAAGAAGCATGAAGATGCACATGTTGAAGAACAATTGGATGGATTGGATGAGGAGAGTGCATAGAGTTTTGAGATAAATGCTCATGATGAGCATATTGAGGAACAAGAAGAACCTTCTTTGAGAAGATCCACAAGACAACAAAATCCCGTTGATAGGTATAGCCCACCTAATTTTTGTTGTATATTTTCTTTGATGAGTACTAATGATGAACCTAGATCTTACAGGGAAGCTTTGTCTTTAGATGAGAACAAGCTTTGGTCACAAGCTATGTATGAGGAAATGGCTTCCTTGGATACTTGTGACACATGGGATCTTGAGAGTTTTCCCAAAGGAAGAAAGGTCATTGGTTGTAAATGGATCTTTAAAAAGAAAATTGGAGCATATTGTAATATTGAAAGGTACAAGGCTAGATTAGTAGCCAAGGGCTACTCCCAAAGAGAGGGAGTTGACTTTAATGAAATCTTCTCTCTTGTTGCTAAATTAACTTCTATTAGATTCTTTTTATATATTGTTGTTGCTTATGATTTTGAGATAGAACAAATGGATGTGAAAACTGCTTTCTTACATGGGGATATGGATGAGGAGATTTATATGAGGCAACTTGATGGTTTTATTGTAAAAGGAAAATAATTATTGGTTTGTAGGTTAAAGAGATCTTTATATGGATTGAAAAAGTCACCTAGAATGTGGTACCAGAAGTTTGATGCTTTTGCATTGAAAATTGGTTATGTTAGGAGGGAGGAAGATCATTGTGTTTACATAAAATTTATTGATGACCAACTTTTAATTATTATCTTGTATGTTGATGACATATTTATTGGTAACAACAAGGTAATGAACAAATAATTGAAAGCACAACTCTCTAGCACATTTGAGATGAAAGATCTAGGGGTTGCAAAATATATCCTTGGTGTGGAGATCAACAAAGATAGAGGTAACATAAAGCTTTTCTTAAGTCAAAGAAACTATGTTGATACTATTTTGAAATGGTTTAACATGCATGATAGTAAACCAATTAATATTCCTTTACCAATTGGCACAAAGTTAAGTTTAGACATAGGTCCTAAATCTGATTTTGATCATGAGGAAATGTCTGAAATTCCATATGCTAGTGCAGTTGGTAGTTTGATGTATGCAATGGTATGTACAAGACTAGATATAGCCCAAGCAGTGGGAGTTCTAAGTAGGTTTATGTTTAACTATGGTAAAGAACATTGGACTTATGTTAACAGGGTGTTTAGATATTTACAAGGTACTTATGATTACTGTTTGTTTTATCATGGTGCTAATGATAACTATATTATGCACATATCATTGGACATACATGGTTTTGTTGATTCAAATTGGGCAGGGGACTTGGACAGTCGAAGGTCAACAAGTGGCTATTTGTTTACTTTGTTTGGAGCTACGGTTAATTGGATGAGTAAGAGGCAACCCAAAGTTGCTTTGTCCACCACAGAAGCATAGTACATGACTGCTAGACATGCCTCTAAAGAGGTAGTTTGGTTACAAAGACTTGGGAAAGGTATTGGCTTTAATTGCAAGAAAATTAGACTTGAATGTGATAGTCAGAGTGCTATTTGTTTAGCCAAAAATCCTATGTATCATGCTCGTACTAAGCATGTTGATGTTTAGTATCGCTTTGCACGAGAAATGGTTGAGAGTGGGAAGGTATTGATTGAGAAAGTTGACACTTTGACCAATGCTGCAAATTATCTTACAAAACTGGTTCCTACAAATAAGTTCTCTTAGTGTTGGAAGGACATTGGCCTTGAGTCCAATACTTGATTTATAATAATGATTCCTTGTTTAGAATAATTGCAATGTATAATGTCAAGTGGGAGAATGTTGGGAATAGGATGCCATTTAATTGCAATCCTAAACATATTTCATGTATCTTCTAAGTCCTTGAAAAGTGTTCCTGAACACTAGGATTATAAAGATATTAAATTCGAAGGAAATGAACATGTAAATTGACATTTGTGATTATTTCTAAATAATAGGAACATGTGGGGATGTCCAAGAAGAGCTCCTATAAGATATGAGCACATGGGGCACCCACATGGAAGGTGGAACCCACCTTGCTTTAGTTAACTGTTTGGAGGATTGATAACACTTCAGTAATGCATGTTTTGATGCTACAAATTAGGGATTGATAGCTACATGAGTGGAGTGGCACTACCAATTCAACATCACTTAGTTCAGTTCAATTTAGTTCGAATTAGTTCAGTTCAATTATGGTTCAGTTATCTTTAGTTGCATGTAGTTATTTTGAGTTGAATGCTAGTTGAATTGAATTGACTTGAGTTGCATGACTAATGACTTCATTTGCATGACAGATAACAGGTGGATACTTTCAGTTAAGTGGGGATGATCAATCATGCATAATGTTTGCATGAATTGGTGGAGAGATATGTTTCAATTAACTAAGATTGACTTGGGTCCACCTTGGGCGCCCAAGTTGGCATCTTTCAGTTAACACCTTTTGCATGAGAAGATATTTACAAGGCTCAGTCAAGTGGGCCCATTCTTGGGTGCCAACTTTGAGGTGAATTTTGCATGATATCTTCTTGACCAAATTTTAGTTAAGTGTTCAGTTTGGGGTGCCTAAATTGAGGAAGACTTTGGTTTGACTTCAGATTTTATTGTGGAACTCTACTTGCCTAATCTAGGCATAATTTTTTGTGAGAACCTTTATGCTCTTGTATCGTACAACTCTTATGAGTTTACATGCTCATATTATTGTCTATTAATTGTAGCAAGTGTATGAGAGTCCCATGAGAGTTTATTGTAGGTTGTGAAGAAGGATTGTTAAAGGAAAGGAAGCATATCAATCAAGGATTGATATAATATTATTGTAATCTTGTTCTAAGGTTAAATAATACAAGCACTATTGATTCTGGTGGAGTTTTTTCCCGAAAGGGTTTCTCCATGTATATGTTGTGTCACTTCTATCTCCTTGTCTCATTCTTCTACAATATTTTGTCTCTTTCTACAATTGGTCAAATTGATCTAAATAAATTAATCATACACAAAGAATTGTGACAAAGAACACTTAATTAGATCTACAGTCTCATAGTTTTACAAGTTTTACGCTACAATATTACCTTCATTTTCAACAATTTGGAAGAAGAAAGAAAATCAACCAGTTGCTAAGGATGACTCTTTTACTCCTAAGAGGAAGGAGTTGGATAATCAATGTTCTACTGAGGACTACCGGGAAGTGCTAAAATCTTATCTCAAAGAGTGCTCTCCTATGAAAGCATTGAAGATGGGGGATGGTCCTGTTTGCATTCCTTATTCCAAAAGAGTTAGTTTTGAGGAGGACCCTTGTTTTGAGTTAAAACAAATATCTTAGGAACACTTTTTTAAACCACCATGATTTTGGTGGGTTGGTAGGTCCGTGAGTCTTGTTGTTTTGTCGATTGTCTAGGTTTTTTGTTGTTTGTTGTTGTTGGTTGGGCTTCATGTTCTATCTTTCTATTGTACAAGGGTCGGGGCCCTTTCAAAACTTTTCTTATCTAATAAAAAACATTTAACTTAATTTCCATAATTCATTCATTTATTAATCTCAAAGGATTGATTTTCAGATTTAATTTAACACTTTATAAAATATGCTCTAAAATCAATTGTTCATTATTTCAAATAATTAATTTAATTCTAGTAATATAATCCTTATAAAAAATTGATTAAAACATTGCCCAACTAAATCTAGACTACACACAATATTAATAATTTAACCCAATAACTTAAGTTTAATCTCACTCTAATTTATTATTATGTTTCCTTATATCTATACAATGAGAGGAATCTTATCTAAATTAAGAAAGGTTAATTAATTCCCTAACTTAGCTTAGTAATTTAATCCCTCAAGGGTAACTCCTAAACCCTATTTATTTTGTCTTTTAAAAGAAATGAACTTCTTCTTTCAATCTTCTTTCATGGTTCTAAGAGGGAAAACAACAAAAATAGGGATCGAGTTTGTTTCATTTTGAACACTAACAGAGGTAGATAATTTTCCCTTAATTATATGTTTAACACATTGTTTGTTTTCTTATATAATGATTTACTTAGCTTTATATTTCATTGAATCAAAATGTATTTATTGAAATCCGTATATCCATGTATCAAATGATCTAGTTAGGTTGTGCTTATTATGTTTAAAAATTGAAGATGATTGTGCATAGGTTATTGAAGAAATTTTCTCAATTGTATGAATTGAGATTTTTTTTCTTTAGAAGGGTGTACTTCAACAAGTTTATATACACACACATACATAATGTAGTCTTTCTTACAAGTTTATTTACATGATATAAGTATATACATATTTACATATATTTAAATTTAACAAATATTTCACTTATATTACAAAGGGTTGAAGCACATTTATCATAGTTCGGTATAAAACAACATTATATAGAATAATTTATTAGGGGGGCTTGGGGGGTGGTCATCGGTGCCCCTATGGAAACTAACTATCTCCCATGGGCATATCCCCCTATGGAGTGTGGCCTAGGTTGCACCCATAGTGGAGTCATAACCCCCATTTGGGAGTTTTAGCCCCCACTAAGAGCAATCCCAATAGCAAGGTTTCAACCTTGTTGTTAGGACATGGTTAACCTTGTTAAAAAATAATTTTTATTTATGTATTTAATGTTATAATTACATTTTGATTCGGTATAAATTTAAGAAGAAAAAACCATAACCACCTATATACGATTAATTCTAATATATCTTATATTATTTTAATCTTGCAAAGCTTAAAATTTGGGAAACCTAATTTGGAATATGGAAAATTATATTTATTTATTTTTTCTTATATGGATAGAAAATTGAATAAAATATAAGGGTTCACATTGAAAATATTACATTTTTTTGTTGTCTATGTATGTATATAAGGTATATATTTTCATATATATATATACATGCATATATATGTATATACGTATATATGTATATGTATATGTATATATATACATATACATATACATATACATATATATGTATACATACATATATATATGTATGTATGTATATGTATATATGTATATACGTATATATGCATATGTATATGTATATACATATACATATACATGTATATATATATATATACATATAAAACTTTGCTTGGACATACAAAGACATGCCAGGATTAGATCCATCTCTCGTAGCACATCATTTGGCAGCCTACTCAGATGCAAAACCTGTCAAGCAAAAGCTAGAAAAAAATGCATCCACAGATAGCTCTCTTGGTAAAAGTAGAGTTACAAAAACTATTGGAAGATGGATTTATCAAACCCATTGATTATCTTGAATGGGTGTCCAATATTGTACTAGTTGCAAAACCTATTGGGGGCATTCACATATGTAAAATTTTTAGAGATCTTAATAAAGCATTTCCAAAAGATGATTTTCCATTTCCCAACATTGATATGATTGTAGATCTTACTGTTGGACATGAAATGTTATCCCTCATGGATGGATTTTCAGGCTATAACCAAATATGCATTGCTGAAGAAGATAAACATAAAAAAAAATTCATAACTCCATGGGGAAGCTTTTGCTATCAAGTCATGCCATTTGGACTTAAAAATGTAGGAGCAACATATCAAAGAGACATGACTATCATCTTCCATGACATGTTGCATGACATTATGGAGGACTATGTGGATGATCTCCTAGGAAAATTAAAAACAAAAGGACACATTGAAGTACTGGAAAGAATATTTGATCGGCTAGAAAAGTATCAACTACGCCTTAATCCCAAGAAATGTGTATTAAGAGTTTCATCTAAAAAAATATTGGGCTTTATTGTTTCCCACCAAGGAATTGAAGCTGGTCCAGCAAAAACAAAATCAATAATAAAAATTCCTCCACCAAAGAACATCAAGCAACTTAGAAGTTTGCAAGGAAAGCTACAAGAACTTTAAAGATTCATTGCTCGGTTGGCTGACAAATGCCAACCTTTTTCCCACCTACTTTGAAAAAACATTACATTCAAATGGGATGAAAAGTGTCAACAAGCATTTCAAAAATTGAAAGACTACCTTGAAGCACTGCCAATTCTAGTACCTCCACAAGCAAACAAACCACTCCTCTTGTACATATCAGCTACTCAAGTGGTACTAGGGGCATTGTTAGCTCAACACAATGACAAGGGGAAGGAAAGAGCCATATACTACATATCTCACACATTAGCCGCTAGTGAGTTGAACTACACATCCATAGAAAGAGCATGTTTGGCTATGATATTTTGTGCTAAGAAACTCTGACATTATATGCTCAATCATAAGACTCAATTCATCTCAAAAGTGGATTCATTAAAGTACCTAATTTCAAAAGATACACTTCAAGAATGAATATCTAAATGGATCATGGTACTTAGTGAATTCAACATAAAGTATGTAGACAAAAATGCTATTAAAGGGCAAGTGGTTGTTGATCATCTTGTTGAAGCCCCCTTACAGGATAGTCATCTGTTGTTGTCAAAGTTCCTAGATGAACACATATTAACTACAAAAGAAGGAAAATGGTGGAATTTATATTTTGATGGATCTTTTACACAACATGGCTCAGGGGCAGGAATACTTTTGTTACACCTTAAGGAGACTGTATCCCTAAGTCATACCAAATCACATTTCCTTGCACCAATAACATAGGAGAATATGAGGAACTAATAATAAGACTTAAACTTGCCATCTAATGGAAAATTGTAAAATTACAAGTATACGATGACTCTCAATTAGTCATCAAACAAGTAAATGATGAATATCAGAAAAAGGATGACAAGCTATTGCCCTACAAATGCATGGTGGATAGATTCAAAGAGTTCTTCATACAAATCCAGTTTGATCAGATTCTAAGGGTAAACAACAAAGTAGTTGATGCTATGGCTACCATTGGCTCCCTCGGTGATGTCCCACAAAATAGCCAACAATATGAGTTCCTCATAGAACAAATTTTGATCCCTACATATGATGTTCTTGAATCTGAGATGGTTTGCGATATTTTTGGTCTTGATTCACCATGTTATCAAGACATATATGAGTACCTACGCAACAACACCATCTTTCCTAACCTATCAACCTCACAACATCAATCCTTCATCCGAAAAACATCCCAGTTCACCATTCTTGGATTATTCTTTAGCACCGCTCCTTTGGTGGCACCCTCCTGAGATTTTTGGACTAAGAAGAAGCTCAAACTGCCCTAAATGAGGTACATCAAGGTATTTGTGGGGCCCATTCTAGTGGACCAACATTATCCAAGAAGTTGCTATGCACAGGATATTATTGGCCTATGATGGAACAAGACGCTATCAATTTGGTAAAAGTGTGCAAACCTTATCAACAACATGGTGACTTGATTCATGCACTATCACAAGAATCTCAACCTATTGTCACTACATGGCCTTTCTCACAATGGGGGTTAGACCTCGTTGGCAAGATACATCCCACATATTCAAATGGTCATAAGTTTATAATCACTACCACTGAATACTTTACCAAATGGTTTGAAGCCATACCTATGACCTATGTTATAGGGAAACAAATTTCTAAATTCATACTCCATTATATCATTTGTTGTGTTGACATTCCCACTTCCATAATCACAAACAATGAATGTCCCTTCAAAAACTAAGAAGTCTATAATTTGTGTCAACAATTCCATATTCAACATCAATTTTCCACTCCATATTACCCACAAGGAAACGACCAGGATGAGGCCACAAACAAGACCATCTTAAGAATCCTAAGGAAAATGGTTAATAAAGTTCATCATGATTGGCACTTACAACTCAATCCTGCCCTACGGGCATATCACACTAGCATTCACACACCCAAGTTGGAGTCACTCCATATTCCTTGGTATATGGTGTTGATGTTATCTTTCCAATCGAGGTCAAGCTCCCATCGTTGAAAATATCCTTACAACATCTCATTGATGATGAAGAATACCACGTAGCACACCTTCAATAGTTGGAACTCCTAGATAAGAAAAGTCTAAATGCCCTCAATCACCTCAGAGTGTACTAGAATAGGCTTTGTAGATTGTATAACAAGAAGATGAAGCCTAGAGAATTTTCCATTGTAGATTTGGTCCATAAGGAAAATCAGCGCAACTTGCATGAATGAGAAAAGAAGGGAAAATTTGAACCCAATTGGCTAGGCCCTTATAATATTACAACAAAATATGGATTAGGGGCATATCAACTAGCTACCATGGAAGGAAAGCCCCTTGAAGAGCCTATGAATATCATCCATCTCAAAAATTCCTTCGCATGAGAAGAACAAAAAAAAAAACAAACAAACAAACAAAAAAAGCAAAAAAAGAAAAAAAATAATAAAGAGAAATAATCTATCCAATGGTGAAAACCACTTTACCATGGTGAAAACCTGGCAAACAGGCACCATGTGTAGATACATGTCCACCATCTATTAGGTCACTTTTTCGTTCATCCAGAACAACTCCATCCATCCATATTAATAAATACATTCATAATAAATCTACCCACCTTGACAACTATGGCTTGGAATACATTCCGAAGATATTTTTCCCAATACATGCACATACCATTCATGTCCTTGATGTTACTCGGACCATGCCCATCCTAATACCACACCATCACCTCTTTCTTTTTAGTTGGTACGAAGGATTTGCACTGCTAAACCCACCATACCCTCCTTCTCTCCTTGACAATGGCTGGTAAGTTGTGAGTGAAGAACATTGAAATTCCAACAAGATATAAAAGAATTAAAAATCATAAGAATGGATAGACAATACTACTTCGAAGTTTAGATGAGAATAAAGCTTTGCAGATCCAAGGGCAACGTACTCAACATTGAGTAGTGAAAATGTTTAGGGCAACATACCTTTCTATTCAAGCCTCTAGATTGGCGGTGTGACTTCTATTTTGCATTTAATGCTGCTAAATTTTTTATGACAAATAAATTTGGGGTTTTAATTGGATTTAGAAAATATCAATTCATTGTTCCCCAACTTGTACCCAGCTAAACACTGATCTACTAAATATAAAGTTGTGGAAAATTAATACCAGATTTCATGATCCACTAACTTCCACCTATAGCCCTATGTTGTTGTGAATTGTTATGACGGATTTTCATTGCCAAGCCTACCATACATACACCCATTCATCCTCCTCATTACTCGGCTACACACTTCCATAATAAGAAGATAGATTGCATAAATATCACCATCACATGCCACCAATGCCTACTGTAAATCCCACATGATTATTTTACTGTTGGATTGCTTTTGGCTGAGAATTGACTGCCCTAACACCACACAATAAACACAAGAGATGGATTTGTAGTTGGCATGAAGTGATTTGCACTCATAGGCCTACCATACATGTAACCAACCCTACCCATAAATTTTATACGATGGTGTTTGTATAAGACATGAATTGGCCACAAATATGCCCATCCCATCCATCCCCTAGTTCACTCCATCACCCCACCCTATCATGTGTAGTGGGAAATGGTCTTCAATAAACTTAGTTCCTCATTCATCCATCTCACAGTAACACTCCATCCCATAATAAAATCTCACTAATAATAATAACCCCCCTCATCCCAAACATACCACCCACATCATCCTGAGATAAATAACATAAAGGAAAACAACATGCATACTTGCATAGAGCCCTTATGCTTAACTACCATCATAATCCTCGAAGTCATCTCGCCACTTCAATTTCCTCCCATAATAATCCACCCCGTATTTTCTTGATAGGATGTATCCTTCCTTGGTCCGACAACATCTATCAGTCTTATCCTTTAACAAGAGATTTTGCATTTTTCCTTTTCTGGATTTACTGTTGTGATCTACGAAGTCACCAAGTTGAGGCCACCTAGATCTTTTCATATCTTGGTGTGTTGAAGACAAGGGATGAAGTAGATAAGGGTCACCTTGTATGGCGTGTTTGTGATTAGCTCGATTTACTAATGATTTCTCACACCTTAGCTAGAGGGGTTCAAAACATTCTGGTCTGCTATATAATCCCCTTTATGATCCACTATGGTGCTTGGAATCATCTAGTGATTAGGTATAATCATTTCTTTGCATATGTTTTTGAGTTTCAAAGTCCATGCAAGACACATGATCATAACTTTGGTCATTTATACCATTGGGGCATAATGTTTCTTGTTATAACAAATTAAGGATTTCTCACCACATTTTCCCAGCATAATCTACCCTCTACCCACCCACTTTTTCTTCCCTAACACTAACCATTCCCCCTATCCTCCCCATCCTACTAACACCCCCATCCCATCCTACACACTTGGACTAGAATACATGTTGTATCATGACACAAAAACAAACACTCACACTTGCATTGCACATGATTTTAATAAGGGAATTTTGAGTACAGAATTGACAAAAGCCATTGACATGATGTTAGATTCATGGATGCACTAATGACTAAGCGAGAAAGCTATCGCAAGACACCCACCACCATCTTGAGTCCTCCTAATTATTTTGCTATGATGCAAATCAGCCATTGCCAATTAGCTGCAAAAACCACCATAAGAGATAAAGTAAATGTAAACAGGCTAATATCCAAGCTATAGATTAGGTGTTATCAATGGAAAGAAATTCATACACATCCCATCAAAATATCATATAAGAAATATGCATAAGAAAATATTCTCACATCATAAGCATGAAATAGATACATAAACATTAACATTAACACATTTATCCATTATATGCATAAATAATCATTTCCACAAAAGTATTTATCATGAATTTTATAAAATTTCAGACTGCATACTCTACAAATAAATCCATCTACCCATCACATAAAGGTGCACTTCAGCCTATGGAACTGTTGTTCTCCTAGCTTCTTTTATTATTTTTTGTATTTGAAATCACTGTAGTAAAACATCATTGAATCTTGGTTTTGTAATCGAGAGGTATTGAAGACAACATCTAAAAGAAAATAGGACAAAAGGTCCACTGGCTAAAGTGACACCTTTATGTGAAAAACATCAATTGCATATAACCATCATATCCCATGCATAGCATAATAAAACATCATAACATCTACATAAATCCATCACATCATCATCATAGTGATGAGTGTCATTCACGATCCATTTTATACCATATTTTATCCTTTTTCCTATACCATTTACCCATTTCCATATTCCATTTCCATACATTATCATACCATTTTACCACCTTTGTTGCTTATGGTTAAATATAAAGAAGTAATATTTAATTTAGTTTTAGATAAAATAAGTGAATAATTATTATTATATTGTATTTACTAGTATTTGCTTCTATTATGTTAAGAAAATATATCTTGCAGCATGCTTATTGGAGGAGAATAATGCAAACTTACTTTGGTTATTTAGTTATAACCAATTATTATTCAGTTTTGATGAGAATGTCTTCATGTTAAAAATAATATTATATTTTGATGATTGTAACCATGAGCTAAATAAGCTCCTACATTTTAGGGTGAGTTGCTTCAACAAATCAAATAGCTAGATATGAGCCACAAAATAATAGAAAGGTGGCATAAAAATAGGGAACGACTTGCACTCATATTTCTTATAAATATAAGCTACATCAGAAGAAAAAAATATATAGAATTTGTATTATTTTTGATAAATAAAACATATGAATTCACATGACTCAACCAACATAAATGAATCTCATTTTAGCACCAGGTTCTTGGAATGCTTGGCGATTTTGTAGCTTTTGTAGTAAGTGTGTTTATTTCCAACAGTGTGCTTATTTTCAATAGTGTGTTTACTTTCAACAGTGTGTTTATTTATGTTATTTTGTGAATCTATTTAATGTTCATTGTTTATTGCTTATAATTTAATTATGGGATCTAATGATTATCTGTATTAATGATTGTGCAAATTCTAGAATCATTATTGTTGTTATTTCTATTTCAGTCTCTGTTGTAGAAATACAACAGTACAACCACAGTCACAAAAGAAAAAACATAATGCTCATTAATTTGATTTTCAATTTAGGTAGTTGATTGAGTTTAGGAATGCATTTTCATCCCCACTCACCTCATGAATTGCAGCCCTTGTGCATATAGCCACGACATATTTCATGAGCTTACGATCCCTGGATTGGCACTTAGACTGAGTTGTATCTAGTTTATTCTTTACCCCAGTTTTGGTCTCACATAGCTAATACATAAATGTAATTCCTCATTATCCATTAATAACATCTAGTATAAACATCATCATATAGGATCCATAAACATAAAATACATCACATGCATAATTAATCACCGTCACAGAATAAAAAGCCATATATAATCACATCTGCATAAACCATATAGAACCAAATCCATCATATCATATATATCAAAATAATAATGTCATGATACAAAATGTATGACAGTCTCTCACGTGTAAAAAAAGTCAAACCCATCCTAGGGAAAATATCCAAAAATTCATGCTCAACACACACTAGCCTATGCTCCCTGCATCTGACTGCCTATCAAGGGACCTCAGTGGATCTCTTTGTGGTGCTCATGGTGGACCCATGGTAACTAATGGCCCTGAGCGAGCTGGCCCATGTGATCTGATACTAATTGAAACACTAGCAATCCTTCGCTCTGGTGGCACTGCCTCCTCATACACTCGCCTCCATCTCTTTGCCTCTCGTGTAGCTCGACAAAACTCCGCAAACCCAATTGCCACTCCACCCTCACCAAGCATATCAAGGGCTACATCTCACTCCCTCTGAATCCTATCTACCTCCTTTTGTAGCTTATCCTACTCTGCTATGATCTTTGCTAGCTTCCCACCATCCCCTCCTCCAACATCGACCCCTTCATCTAATAGACCTTGTAATATGGCTGCCTCTGCCCAGGTTGTATCCCTCTCAACCCTCAGTGTAACCACCTTTGCTTTGGTTGCATCCCTCTCGGTAGTGAGTGTAGCAACCTGCCCATCCATCTAACTATATAAATGGGCATCGACTTGTACCATATCCATCTCACCCACAACTTGTAAGTGATATTGTCATGCCTAATCACAATCTTGACGAAGCTGGTCTCTCTCCAATGTCAGCGCATCCATCTGGGCTTGTAGGTCTCCTCCTCTCTACCGCATGTGACAACCCTCCTCATATCCCTCTCCTCCAATGTCCTCCCCTCCAATATCCTCTTCGCCAATGCCCTCTCCTCCAAGCCCATGATCTCCATCATCTACATCCTCCTCATCATCATCGTCATCGTCATCATCCTCACTCTCATCACTGTCAGAGCTTCTACTACTCCCTCAAATATTGTTGCTGCTACTTTCATCCCCACTACCCTGTGCTACCACTAGCTAATCATGGGGCATCATGAGACAAAGAGGTCTATGCCTCTCCCACCAGGTGTCGTACTCTATTATGGTGCTAGCATCTTCCACCCCTCACCTAGGATCCCAAGCCACCATTGAAGTATCTCTAAAGCTTTGGTATGTTGTGTCATACTCAATGAAACCGCTCCACTGCCTCCTCTCATAGGCCACCCTTCCAAACACTGCCTCAACCTGGAGAACTCCCTACTGCTGCCCAAAATGCCATAATACCCACACTAGAAAATATCTATCAATAATGGCCTAAGTCTGCCCTATCAAATAATGCATCCTCTGAATGTATGGCATGTAGAGATGATCATCCTCCCAATCCTCACAATCAATATATGGCTGCTAGATGAATGAATCCATCTCATCGATGACCGAACACCAGTGATCCAACTCACCTAGATGTCATTTTCACTAAAACCTCACATACATGAAAATGTAGGGCATATCTGGCCCTTGTCGTTTATCACACATCGGACACAGCATGACAATACACTCAAATGCCCATATATGCAGTAGTCACCCCCACAGCCAAACTCCGCCCATTCCTATACACAGCGTAATGAAGCTCCTTGTACAAATCTCCCAAAATAGTTGCCCCCCATGCATACACTATCCCCTCCTTAAACATTTGTTCCATCACTCCTACCTATCCTATCGCAAATCCTCGTGATCGCCTATCTGGCATCAAGGTGCCTGTAATCAATGCAACGACAAAGAGGCAGAGATTTGTCCACCGACCCAACCCTACAACCAAGTCTAGTTCCACACCTCTGAACGATAAATATCAACATGCAAATATCTTCCATAGGGTGGCTCTGGCTCCCTATAGGTGGTATACTACTAACTCCCCTCAGATCGACAATCGAAGGATCCGCCACACATCCTCTAATGTATTGCCTCACCAGTAGGTAGATGAAAATTGTGTGTCTCACTGTGCCACTGCTCTACTAACGTTGTCATCAATGATCTATGTGTTCGAATCTGGGGCATGCAGGAAACAAAGTACAACCCCATCAAGTGTATCCTATCATCATCCTCAGGTGTCGACCTCTCTCGAAGAATCCCCATCACTTCCATCTACCACTCTCGTGACTATAGAACCTTTAGGTGCTCCTGCATTATTCCACACACTAACATCAACCTTTTCATCCAAAACATGAACCTATTTCTATCCTACCTAACTCACCCTCAAAATTTCTGTGAAACTACACTTTCGTTTTGGTGCAAGTGCCATTTCATAGAATGCAAGTGTGTCAATTTTTTACCCAAGCACCGCTTTACGCAAGCACAACAATTTCTCACCCAAGCGCGTCAATTTTCGATGCAGGTGCCACATAACGCATGCATTATTTCCTAAATCCACCTATGCACGCAAAACACATGCGCATAAAATGCATGCACACCAAACATAGGTGCCATGATTTTTAACACAGACACCGAAATCAACCGCAAGCGTTACAGAAACAGAGGCACAATTTATTTCCATGCAGGTGCCACAATCGTGCCTTTAGGCATCATTTCATGAAACAACGCATTTGTTGACTGAACTTCGTCTCCTAATTTGACCTACCCTGGACCCCCCTAACCTAACCTAAACCTAAGGGATAGATGGCATATCGGCTCTCCTACATCCTCCACTCACTGATACTCTTGAACTTGCTCTGCACGATGCATATGTCGAGGAATCTTCACCATTGCTCCGCTCAGCCACGTCAACTTCACTCCACCAATCAAAGGTTGAAAATGAATTTTTCGGCCCCTCCAAGTCTATTTATAGGATGTTTAACCCTAATTAACCTTTAATAACCTCCCCAACCCTAATTTCTTCTCTATTGACACATCAAAAGTCTCATTCTTCTCCCCTGTTTCATCTAATTTCCCTATTTCTTCTCCCATTTTTTACTAACTTTTTCTTCTACGCCATTCCCCATCATTTTAGTCTATCTTTTTTGAGACCTTGACCAAAAATACTTTTTCTAATTTTTTTTGGTCAGTCTCTCGAGGGGGCATCACCTCCTAATTAACCCTTCATTCCACTGGGGAAAATTTTTAAACTTCTTTGACGCGGTATCTCTTCGAACACTTCATCAAAGAGGGGCAAAATGTAGTCACCCTAAATCTAACATCACTTCATCCTAATTAATTAAATAGATTTATTTAATTAATTAATCCATTTTCCTTTTATAATTATTTAAGTATATCATTATCTAAAACTATAGTTCTTCTAATCAATTAAATAATTCTTATTGTTTAATTGATCCCATTAAAATCTCCTATGCTTCTAATCCCAATTGTGTTAGTTAATCCTTGATTAATTAAATCACTAACCCTCATTAGCCCATTCTCCAACTATTAACTCCACTAGGGAAAACTTTAGTGGCGAATAATTAAAATTGAGACCTCTAGAAATGGCGAATAGTACAAGCTAAAAATGATTTTGAATCGCCAAGTTTTTACAAAAAAAAAATTTGTCTCGATTAATTCGCCTATGTAAACGATGTGTCATTGGAACCAATTTTCCAGTAGTTTATACTATAATTACAAATATTAATTAAATTCACCAGTAATATTATATTACTACCATTAATTTCGAGGCAATATTGCCACAATAATAAATTACCATTTAATTTTAGGGATATTTTAGCCTTGAATAGGGCTTTAATTTATTGCCATCAAATCATTGATTATCATTTTAATCAAATGGTTGCAAGTTGACTCCGACCCTAATATGCACGTGCCTTGTAAAAGGCTTGTTGAGGCCCAAAATTTGTTTTGGTCCACACAGTTAAACCTAATCGTGTGGACCAAAACAAATTTTGGGCCTCAAAAATCCTTTTAAAAGGCACGTGCATATTAGGTTGTGGAATCAACTTGCAACCATTTGATTAAAAAGCTAATCAATGGTAAAAATTTCACTTTTCATTTAGTCTTAATTTTAGAGTGATATTTTTAAAAAATACTTAATCTGTGTGTGCTCCAATGCATTTTCGATAGTGAATTTATGCTTGGCCGCTATCCCCGGACCCCACAAGGGAGAGTTTCCCCCTCAATCCCCGCAAGAGGCTCTGCCCCTTGGCCCCACCGGTGGCTGCCGCCCCTAGGCCCCTACTTTAATATTACAAAGAATAAAAAAATATGGGGGAACTGTGTTGACCAACTATGCAAATTTTTAAAGGGGAGATTCACCATTGTAATTAATCATTTTAGTGATTATTCACTAGGATTCGCCATTGTGATTATTATTTTTACCAATTATTCATTAAGAATTTCCAAGATTTTACAAATTTTTTTAATAATGTGCATAGATTCGCAAGGAAAATTAATATTTTTTTTCAAATAAAAGGAAAGATTCACTAGGATTTTACACCTTCACCAAGGGGGGGTTTCTTAAAGTTATCCCTAAACTCCACCTAAGTTAATAAAACCATGGTTTATTAGCTCTACCCATCCTATTAAGCCAATTAATCATTAATTAGCCACCCTAACCCCCATCATTACCATTATTTTCTAATTTTAAATTCACCCTCAACCCCCTAATCTTGTCTCATTAATGCCACAAATCTCGCCTACCTCCACTATCTTACACCTAGCCTCCAAAATTAAATGAGGTGTCATTCCAAGGTGTGCTCACAACCGCATCTCCTCTCTCACACTCAATTGTGACACTTGTCACAATGCTAATTAGCCACACCTTTTGATCCATGCATCACATTCACATTCAATCCTAGCCCTCCATCAACTTTCAATCTTAACCCTTCATTTCCCCCTCCAATTTTCTATAAATTGGTCTTCCATCTCCTCATTTCATCATCTTGAATTGTGCTACTATTATGTTGGTGCAATTGTGAGCAATCCACATTCCAATATAGATCAAATCAAGCAAGATTAGGGTGCAATCTTGAGCTCAATCAAGGAGGTCATCAAAGGTATAAACAATTGTGTTTTTCTTTATGTTTATTTCCTTATTGATTTATGCTTTTGGTGTTGATTTCTAACCCCTCCACATATTGAGAAAATGCCAAATTTAGAGTTTCCTCTTTCAAAGGTGGGCCCATACAACTCTATTACATGGGGAAGCCCCTGAGTTAGTTAGATGTTGATTCCATTTGTTGGCCATTAGGATGGAAGTACCCCCGCTACTTCTTTCATGTTTGGAAACAATATGTGAGGAATTGCACCATATAAACTTCATATTAGTTTCAAGAGTGAAACTCACCACTTTAACCTCTTGGAGGAAGACAAAGTCTTTGTTCTTTTCTAGATTGAGGATCCTTCTTACAATGTATTTCATGCCCAGTGACTCTAATCCCCTTACATTCCAAGATGT
The DNA here is from genome assembly GCA_007258455.2 of Sequoia sempervirens. Lineage (NCBI taxonomy): Eukaryota > Viridiplantae > Streptophyta > Pinopsida > Cupressales > Cupressaceae > Sequoia > Sequoia sempervirens. The sequence goes on along the minus strand of VDFB02146180.1, from coordinate 23,536 downwards.
ACAATTAAGAATCATTGTTAACAGTAGTGGAGAAGGGCTCTTTACCATTCTTGAATAGCTCAAAAAAAATAGGGGATTTATAATCACACTCCACCCTTTTCAGAGTGGGGGTACAGAGTACAATGTGTCTTCGTCCTTTTTCTTTTGCCTATGCAAATGTTACCTTTGCTAAGGGAGATAGATTTTCCTTTTTTCCTACCCCTTTTTTTGGGTTCATTATGTTAGTGTAATTAATTAATTAACTATTACACTAGCATAAGTTAACTTAGGTCTTGCATTAATTAGTTAAGTCCTAGGTTGCATTATTAGAAATAAATCATTTAATAAATCATTTAAGATATAGGATAATATTTCCTTCCTAGTTTGTAGGATAAGATCTCTTCTTGATCTTATCTCATCTTTTAAAAATCATCTAGATAGGTTTTTCTTTTTGCCTATATATTCAGGCATCTTGCTCATTTGTAAGATATCTTTTTCATCAATATAGAATCTTTATTCTGCATTCCATTGTTGCAACACTTCTTCTTGTGGTTGATTATCTTTCATGGCTAAAGTCCATCATTGAAGATTCTGGAGTTTCAGGGGCTGTGCAATCCATCATTTCAACATGGTATCAGAGCGAGTCCATTGAAACATCAACCCTTGATCCAGGAAGTTTGGAATGCAAGATTCTTGCAGGCTTGGAGTTTTATGTTGCAAGCTAGTTGGTTCTACCCAGGAGCCAAGCTGATTTTTGGTGCAGATCAGGCTCTCTCCGACCTCTTCATTGTGTCCAGAAGGCCTCAAAACCCATAGTTCGCCTGTTCATTTTCCAAAATCAGAGTAGTTTCAACCGGGAGCCTTCGAGGTATATTTTTGGGTTTTGCATTTTTTCTGTACAAATCTGCACACATTTGCAGAAAAATATTCCCTCTCAGTCCTCGATCAAGGCAAATTTTTTTTAGAAAAATCAAAAATTTTTGGCTATTTTGGGTGGATTTTTTTCTATAGTTTGGGAAAAAATCAAAATTCAATGGGAGCAACCTGCAAATAAAATTGGTGGTTGGCATAATTTTTTTTTGGTGGCTATAGTTATTTGTTTTGCACCGTCGGCTTTTTTCCAAACAACATTTATTTGTTAATTTTTTTTTTGAATTGCAAAACTTGCAATATTCAAAAAAAAATATCAATCAGCCTGGTCACATCGGCCAACATCATCGGGCTTCACTTGTCGTCGACATCATCCACCGCACCAGTTGTTAACTTCTCGACGACCGTCATTCACCGCAGACCTACCGTCCACCAGCGTCCACCGTTCCCCTTCCCCTACCATCCGCCGTCTCCGTTGAAGTCTCTGACACCGACTGTTGACCGAAGCCACTGCTGCTTTCCCTCACCACGGTTCCATCGTTGACCGGGGGCTCTGCCACTTTGAGCCGAGCCACCCTCTTTGCTGGCCGTGCCGCCTGAGCTCCACCCTGTAGCTGCTTCGACGCCGCCTGCCTGGCGAATTTTTTTTTTAAACTGTGAGTGCCACCTGTGGTCACATCAGCGACCAAGGGCCCTAATTTTTCAACCCCCAGGTGCTTCATTTTTGCACCTTGTTAGCTAGTGCATCCTCACTCAGGCAGATTTATTCTAGAGGCCATATCTTTCGCATACCATATCGAAAATTCACAAACAATATATCATTGGAAAGGTATTTCAGTCTACTTTCCAGTGGTGTGCTCTATTTTTCCAGATTCTACTCCTATCATATTTTTCTCAGTTGAAGTGGAAACCCTAATCTTCGGGTTTAGAGGTGCTTTCTAGCTTTTAAATTTGTTTCAGAAGCTTCACTTTCGTTGGTAGTTCATTAGATATCTGCATTCAGTTTTTTTTGTCAGAAATATTTGTCTTGGATTGTTGTTCTTCTCCAATGGCTGACACAGGATTTGAGATTCTTACTCCTCACAACTATCATACATGGAAGGTCAGTATGCAGAGACTTCTTTGGTCTAAGGGACTCTGGTCCACCTTGAATGAGACTCAGCCTAATCTCACCAGAGAATATGAAAAATTCCAACATCAGATCAAGTGTGAAGAGGCAATGGGGCTCATTGCTCTACATGTTTCTACCTCTTTATTCTTCCATATTGAGGGGTGCCAGACTCCAAAGGAGGTTTGGGACAAGCTCAAGGATCTTTTTGGTTCTGTCAGTGATGTTCGAACTTTGCAATTGGAGGCTGAACTTGCTTCACTTGTTGTTGATCAATTTCCTTCCATTGAAGACTACCTGGTAAGGTTCAAGTCTTTAAGGACTCAACTTTCAGGATGTGGCAAAGATAAGACTGACAAAGAGTGCATATTCATGATCTTATCTAAGTTAAGAGGTTCTTTTTCCTATTTTGCTACCTCTTTCTATTCCACCATGGATGGTCTTGGTACTAGCTTTGTCATGCCATCATTTGAGACATTTTGTGTAAGGCTAACTAGAGAGCAGTCCAAGCTCAATCAGGCTGATACATCCACAAAGTCACATGCATTGGTGGTAGGACCATCAAAAGGAAAGAGTAAGCATAAGGGAAAATCAAAGTCAAGAGCTTCTTCTAAATCATCATCTTAGCATAAGGAAGACAAGCCAAAGAGGGAGAGGCCCAAGTGTAACTTCTACAACGGGCTCGGTCACATTGTGGATACCTGTTTCAAGAGAGAGATACATGAGCTTCGAAAAATACTTAGAGATCACAATATCTCTCTCCCATCATCTACAATCAAATCTCCTAACTCCTCCTCTCATGAAGAGTCATCATCAGGTATTGCTGGCATTGCTATTGTTGACAATCTTGGAAAGGGGAATGCTTTGATAACTACCTTGGTTAATAACAGAGAAGGATGGGTACTTGACTCTGGTGCTTCCCGGCATATCACTTCTTCTCAACAACACATTTTGTGGGATACTTTGAGGCCTGCCACCTTTGATCGAATGTTCACAGCAAATGCAGATATTGTCTATGTAGCTAGTATCTATGATGTTGCTCTTGATGGAAGGGTGTTGGAAGATGTTGTCTACATTCCTCAGATTGCTCATAATTTGTTGTCTATTTATCAACTTGCTCAAGAGGGATTGAAAATTGAGTTCACTTCCGCTCTTGCTATCATCAGAGATAGGTTTGATGTCCTTGTTTCCTATGGTCAAGCTGATCATCATTCCAAGGTATACAAGTTCACCAAATATTGGGATCGAGCTCAACCTGTTCCTGACTCTCCAAACTCAAGGGTAGGAAGCACATCATCAACTCCTCCTCTTCAGGGTTGTGGCGGCTGGATTGACTTAGCTCTTTGCATGGCACCATCTTCTTCCTTTGACACCTCTCAGTTGAGTTTTGTTTCAGTAGGGATGGCAACCTTTACTTCTTCAGACTTGTGGTACATGGATGGGTTCTCTTCAGGTCTATCTGACTTGGCTGCTCAATTTCACACTGGTCTTGAAGACATTCTAGGGGGGACTACTCTCCTTTATGGGGGGGCTATCTAGTCCACATCTTTTGATCTTTTGTATATATGTGATGGTTGTAGTCCTTGGGGGGGATAATGTTGAGTCCTCCAAACTTCACTCTTCCATTTTTCTTGCTTTTATCTCCTTTTAGGGGAGGGGTTTTCTTCCCACTGGGTTTTCCCCTTTTCTCTAGTTGTGGGAGATTTTTTGCATCTTCATGTAATGGGTACCTAACATGGCCTCGTAGCCGGGACCCATCATCAGCATCATCATCTTGCATAATCATTGCATTTTCCTCCCTAAGTTGCACTTATGGGGTGGTGTTAGTGTAATTAATTAATTAACTATTACACTAGCATAAGTTAACTTAGGTCTTGCATTAATTAGTTAAGTCCTAGGTTGCATTATTAGAAATAAATCATTTAATAAATAATTTAAGATATAGGATAATATTTCCTTCCTAGTTTGTAGGATAAGATCTCTTCTTGATCTTATCTCATCTTTTAAAAATCATCTAGATAGGTTTTTCTTTTTGCCTATATATTCAAGCATCTTGCTCATTTGTAAGATATCTTTTTCATCAATATAGAATCTTTATTCTGCATTCCATTTTTGCAACACTTCTTCTTGTGGTTGATTATCTTTCATGGCTAAAGTCCATCATTGAAGATTCCGGAGCTTCAGGGGCTGTGCAATCCATCATTTCAACACATTAGGGGGATGAGGAGTAGACTCCTATCCTTTCCAAGTTGTTGCTTCATGCTCTCTTTCTTTACCATATTTTGGACTTCCAGAGTCTTTGGGGGATTCCTCAGTTCCACCAAAGATGGTTTTATCTTCCTATTCATTTCTAGAGTTCACTTTGCTTTCAATGGTCTTCCCACTATTAGGGGGCCTAATAGAGTCTACAACTTCAATGGGGGGGTTGAAAAATTTAATGAGCAATTTTACATTTTAGGTCTTATCAATAGACCATTTGTTGATCATTCCAATTAAGGATTCCAAACTTTCCTTTAGGGGTTGTGCAATGTATCACCACCACTAAGAATTGGCTTGGTTCCACAGAGGGGAGAATTCTCATTCAGCCCCATACCTCTATTTTAATTATTTATTCTCTCATTATTTTTTGTGCTTTCCTTAGTATTAATGATTTCATTTGTTTTTATTGTTTGTTTCCCTTTTGATATGCCATTTTCCTTGCAATCAGATAGAGTAATAAGAGTCTTCACTACATTAGCCTCCAATTGGTTCAACCCAATTTGATGTTTATTCTTTCATTTTTGGTCTTCCAAATAAGGGTTAATATCGAGAAGGCTCCTATTATTCTGTCATCTACCTTCAATTTCAGACACTATGCCCTTCACCAATGAGGGATTTTTATTAACTTTTTCCCCAGATTTTCCACCTATTAGTTTTGAGTTATTAGGTTTACCATTAATATTCACCCCATTGATAAAGACCTCAATTTCATCAGGTTCATTATTCAAGTTATCTTGATTCTTATTTCCATGGAGGTTTTTTAATTCAACATTCTTCATTATTCATTCCATCACAATTTGTTCTGTATTCCTTTTAATAGAGGTCAAAGCCACATTCAACATAGATTTATCAATAACTGGAGCATACAAAAACTCAAGAGGGTCTGAGTTTCTTGGGGAGGCCACTGGCTTGGACGGGGTGAGGGTTTCCTCTATTAGAAGCAGCTCGAAAGGGGTTAGCTGAACATATTTTAGGCTAGCCAACTTTGGAGGTGAGATTACAATTATGGGCATTACTGGATACAACACTGGAAGCTTCAATGGGAGAGAAAGGTTCTGAGTCACTAGAACTCAAAGGGCATGTTCAAAATTTAGAAATCTTGGGGATGGGCTCCAAGCAATCAAGGGGTAGGACAACACACCCACATTCGAGTTAGAGGCTCCCATATTTTTTGGAACCCTTGTTAGTGCCTTCCTCATTAGGGTTCCCATCATGGTTTTTTTTAGAATCAAGATTGAGAGGAGCTCGACTTGCATTTTTTTGGATGATAGGACAATTATTTTGGATATGTCCTTCCCTTCTGCACAAATAGCAAGCATTTAACCTGCCCATAATTTCAATTGGACATGTTTGTAGTGAGCCATCTAGATTGATACCTAAATGTTTAGGTATTTCAATCCTGGTTTAGAGAAACTAGCACACAAGTGTTCATGTTGGGGAGAGAACCCTAGGTTTATCAACCCTTATGACACTCCCAAAGGGAACCATCATCTATGGAATGAAGGATCAAAGATCATGAGGGATTCCCTTTATAAGCACCCACCTAGAGCATGACAATGGCACCATGATTTCATCGCCATTAGCCCCGTGCATCTAAGAAAGAAGCCTAAATATGCTTTTCCCTATGCTATAGTAGGATTTTTCAAAAATTTCTCTTGCATTTCATGATTCTTATAGAAAATTAAAAATAAACCACACTAAATCATCTTATAAAATGAAATTTACACATTTAACTTTTTATTCCAAACATTATTAAACTAGCTATCCAAGAATTTCCTAGCAAGAAGATTACCAGAATCCACCACGGCTATAAAAATAGCAATACCAAACAATCTATTTATTTCCTTGTAAATAGAATTTAAAATTTCCTCATTTAGGGAAATCACAACAGTGTTGGGATGGCTGAAGGGGCACTTACCTTTCCTCCTTCCATTGGATGCAAACACCTCTTCACTTGGTTGTATGAATAATTTTGCATCTATAGAGCAAGGCAGGGGATCATCAATGATGACATCTCGAAAGGATTTGGACGAGATATTATTGTCATCCTTTTCCTTCAAAACTCTTTCAGAAGGATTAGGGGGGTTCGTACCCCCCTCCAATTAAGAACACACACATGAGATAGCCTTTCAAGCTAGAAAACACAAATAACCAAAGCCACATAAGAAACCACAAACAACGAATGACATGACTATGTAAGCAAATAAGGATGACAATAAATGAAGCCACATTAAAGGGAGTACGAAGGACCTATAAGGGATCAAACCTATGTGGGGGAGGGTTGCACCTCCCCCACCGCCATTGTCAAACAAAACCCTGGCACCACTAGAATTTACTTATGAACTGCTCAAGACCCTTCTTCTTCCTTCTGAACAAATATCACATTTCCTTGAACTCGCCAACAAATTCAATATTCCTTCAAATCACCAACAAAGTTCAAAAGATTATTTTGGCTTTAATAGGGGTAGTGAAGCATAACCCAAGTAAGTATTAATTAATTAGTTGGAAGAATTTAGAAATTTGTCCACTAGTGAGGGTGTGGAATATTAAATTGGGGGAAAACATTAAGGGGCAGTTAATTAGCCTAATTAATTAATCAAGAAAGTATTACTTAATTAATTAGTTGGAGGAGATGGAAGTTAAGGTTAATTAATTTGATTAATTATCTTTGGGGAGATAAAGAGGAAATAATTGATTACTAATTAGTGGATGAAGACCAGTTAATTGTGAAGGTAATTAATTAAATAATATCTTATTTATTTAATTTTACAGGAAATTAGTAAATGAATTTGGGGTGTTTTGAATAACTTAAATGGAAATCAAATCTAAATGAAGAGTTATTATTGATAAATATAACTAATACAAAGAGGGTTGGGATGCACCTAACATCCCCAATTTCCTTACAAATTTTATAATTTACAAATCTATTTTTCACTATTGGATATTTGATGGATGATTTTTTGATGTAAATGATGATTGAAAAATGAATTTTAGAAATTTCTTATTGAACCAACATTGCATACATTATCACAAAGTTCCCTATAATGTTTGGTTGACTCTTGGACAAGTTCACACCCAGTCTTATCATCTTCAAACAATTGTATTCTTGTGGCATGGTTATATCCTATGCTTGTTGATACTTGTGTCTTTGTGTATGTAGAGATGGATTCTATTGAGAAGCATCTTTGAGACATTGCCAATGTATGAAGTGAAAGTATGAAACTTCCTTAATAACTAGTATGGAAGTATTTACAAGAACAAAAATATATATACTAGCACTTGCACCTATAGGAGGTTCAAGGGAGTCGCCGATAGGAAATTAAAGGTAAAACACAAATGAATTGAAACAATACATAATTAGTTATATAAAAATATAGTTGTATACACATACATTATATAATATAAGTAGGTACACAATTTTGCTCAATGTCTTTTTATTTAATTTTAAACAATGAGATCCCTTTGAACAATTTGTATCCAGTTTGCCTAAATCAAAGTTAAATAAGAGCATCTCTTTTTCTTTTTGAAGCTCCTCTTTTAAGGTCTTGGAATGCGTATGCAGTGAAATACAATGTTGATTAGATTCCTTTAAACAATTAGTATTAGTTTGCATCAAAGTCACATAAGAGTTTCACTATGTCTTTTGTGAAGGTCTTCTTTTTTAAATCTTGGAATTTTTATTTAGTGAAACACAATGTTGTTAGATGATAAATCCATAATTTGTAAATATTTAACTAGATATGTAAGTTTAAAAAAAATAAAAAAAAATTGAGGAGGTGGTAAATCTTTTTTTTAATCATTGATTGTTCACCTATAGAAGATAAATTTTGTAATTGATTGGTTTTATTATTTTTACTCTATTGAATAATTACAAGGTTATAATTTTGAGAGAGTTTATAATTAATTGTACATACCTGTGAGAGCAGTTGTAGACAAGCTTTTTATTTTTCTAATATTATTGTATGGATTTTATTTCTAATTATGTAATGTAGTAAGATATAGATTGGTATGATACATTTACAAGAATTTATTTACTTAAAATAATATAAAAAATTAAATTTAATGTTATGTTTAAAAAAACATTAAATAAATGTAATAAAATAATGAAGCATTCAAATTTATATTAAAAATGAATAATGGTGTATGGATTTTATTTCTAATCATGCAATGGAGTATAGATTGGTATGATACATTTACATGAATTTACTTAAAGTAGTATAAAATAAATAAATTTAATTTTATGAGTAAAAGAACATTAAATAAATATAATATAATAATGAAAGCATTCAAATTTATATTAAAAATGAGCAAATAGTATCTTTAATTGACAATGCAAATATTTAACAAGTACAATTAATTTACATAATATAACAAACATGACACTTATACACTAGTCATTACATAAAGCACCCTAATTAAAATAGACATAAAATAAATTAAAATATGCAATTTACACCATTATAATTATATATAATTAAAATTTACATCATAATATTAATATTCAATTTTTCACATTAATTATTTAAATACATCAAAAAATAATTATTAATTAAAGTATGATATTTTTTAAATGGGATGAGCTTGAATTGTCTATAATTAGGATTATTAGAATAAAAAATTGTGTTAAAATTTTAGCAAATACATTGTATGAATTAGAATGAAATTTTGTGTTAAAATTGTAAGGAAATATGTTATATGTTTAAAATTATATAAATGGGAAATATCATAATTGAATAACTTATCATTCTTAAAAAAATATTTATGAGATTAAAATTATCAAAATTTAATAGAAGAAACGTTAATCAAGAATGAGTGGATTTGATAGAAAAAAATACATATGTTGAATCTTCAATCAAAACAAATTTAACATTCAAGTTTCTATATAACATATTTCAATAGATGAAGTTAGGTATAAATTTTAGGTGAATTTGGACAAGAGGTATACAAATATTGAATGCTAAATTTTAGGTGAAATTGAGACAAAAGATATACAAATATTGACCATTAAATTTTAGGTGAATTTGAGACAAGAGTTATTCAAATATTGATGTTGATTCAAACAAACACATTTAATTTTGGATGTAACATACCCTACATAGGTCTAAATATACAAACAATAAATGCTAAATAAGGTAAATTATTATATTTTGAGTGTAATGCATTGTAATGGATGAAGCCAAGTATTAGGTGAATTTGAGGGAAGAGATAAATATTTGTTGAATGTTGAATTAGGTAAACTACCACATCTAATCTTCAATTTATTGTATTCCATTTTTTTGGCATAGTATATTCCAATTATAAGACTAAGTACAAGCCCTTGGTAAATTTGAGAAAATAATTATACAAATGTTGAATAGAATAAAATATTACATTCAATTTTGGATGCAACATGCTTCAATGAATGAAGATTAGTAAACATCTTGAATGAGGATAAATATACACCTTAAATGAATTTGAAGAAAAAGGAATATTTTTTAAATATTAAATAGAATAAACTACAACATCAAATTTAAACAAGATAAGTATAAATCTTAAATACATTTGAAAAAAAGACACCTTAATCACTACATCCAAACCAAAAATGACCCATTAAATTTTAAAAAATGGTCTTTTTAAGAGATTAAAAAAATACATTAACAATTTAACACAACATAAATTAATTTAAAAATTTACTTTGAGAATGATTACTCCTCACAAAAATCTAAAAATAACTTAAGCATAGACAACATTTATCACATGTTATGTGGTGAAAACATGAGTTTGTGAAGGTGAAGTTCCCAATTTTATAGGGTTGTACTTCCCAATCTTATAGGGATGTAAGCAGTATATATGTAGGTCGATTTGCCAGTCATGTCTACGAGTCCTGCTAAATCAAATATTTCAATGTCATTTGTTCGTTTTGGAGGGAGGAATCGAGGAATGGGAGGGGGATCACTGAAGACAACTAATTTTCTCTATGAAATGTATAATTATGGTTTGCAGAATTTGCAAGTTGTTTCCGGCTAAAATTCAGAGTGTCAAATGGTTTGCAGGGTGTGTGAGACAAGTATGTTGATGGCTTGTCCACAATAAAAGTCTATTGGCTAAAAATGAAAGAGTAAAAAGATGAGGTCTTTATTTTTCTTCACTACACAAACATATTAAACAATTATATATTTATGAAATTAAATAAATTTGAAGCATTGCAATTTAATTCAAAAATTAAGATGAGTCAATTAATCAAAATATAGTGATCAATCCTTATGATCCAAACATGAATAATAATCATTAAAAATTTAAATAACATCAAAATCATCAAAACAACAAAACAAATTAAAAAATTAATTAACTATACTTAAACTTATTTATATTTTTGCTATTAAATTAGTAAAATTAAAACATATTTCACTCAAACAATCCACCAATCACCTGATTCACAAGGAAAGGCTCTAAATAATTTGTCTTTTAAAGTGAGAAAAATACCTTCAACCATTAAAATAATTGATAGTTTTAAAAGGCCCCATTAATCCTTCATGAAAATCCAAAATCTAGTCAAAATAATGGTGTGTTATCTATGGGAGATGAGTCTATATTTTCAACCATAGATGTGAACAACACCTGAAACAATTGAGAATTATGACAAAACATGAGAATCAAAAAATTATTCAAAATAATCACGTTTTATCTATGAGAGATTAGTCTATATTTTCAACCACAGATGTGAACAACACCTGAAACAATTGAGAACTGTGACAAAACATCAGAATCCAAATTCTATTCAAAATAATCACGTGTTATCTATGAGAGATTAGTCTATATTTTCAACCACAGATGTGAACAACACCTAAAACAATTGAGAACTGTGACAAAACATGAGAATCCAAAATCTATTCAAAATAATAACGTGTTATCTATGAGAGATTAGTCTATATTTTTAACCACAGATGTGAACAACACCTGAAACAATTGAGAACTGTGACAAAACATGAGAATCCAAAATCTATTCAAAATATTCACATGTTATCTATGAGATATTAGTCTATATTTTCAACCAGAGATGTGAACAACACCTGAAACAATTGAGAACTGTGACAAAACATGAGAATCCAAAATTTATTCAAAATAATCACGTGTTATCTATGAGAGATTAGTCTATATTTTCAACCACAGATGTGAACAACACCTGAAATAATTGAGAACTGTGACAAAACATGAGAATCCAAAATCTATTCAAAATAATCGCATGTTATCTATAAGAAATTAGTCTATATTTTCAACCACAGATGTGAACATCCCCTTAAACAATTGAAAACTGTGATAAAATATGAAAATCTAAAATCTAGTTACAATAATGGCGTGTTATCATCTCTAATTTCAACCATAGATGTAAACAACATCTGAAACAATTAAGAACTGTGACAAAAAAGAACTTTTTAGTCATTTTGGTTTTCTATTGTGATAGTAATTCTAATAATGGATGAACAATGCGGACAAAGTTTGTAGAGACGTCTCAGCTTAAGTTGGGAAGGTACAGACAGTGAGATTTGATTATTTGTTTAAAAAGTTGAGGTACCCAATTTAAACAGATGGTGAATTGTGATCAAGAACCTGGTCCACTTATCATTGTCGGTGTGATCCATTTGACCATAGCCCTACACCATTAAATCACTAAGGTCGGTCTAGGTCGTTCTTGAAATGAAACAATCAAATTCATTCTTGTTGAACAAAAAATTCAGAGATGGGGTTGTGGGATATGTTTCCAACATGGACTCCATTAGAGGCCGCCTGCATTTTCATGGCAGCAGCTGCAATGGTGTCCATTGTGTTGGGTTCAGCGGTTGTTTATGGCCCAGTCTTATTGTCAGCTGTAAGGCTGAAAGCTAAGGGCAATATGCCTCCACTTTCGCCAGGCAGAATGGCCCTTCCGTATTGGGGAGAATCTGTGGATTATATCAGGTCGTGGAATGACCCTCACAACCCAGACTTGTGGTACGACAGGCGAAAGGCAGAGCATGGGCCGGTTTTCAAAACTCATATTCTGGGCAGGCCAACCGTGGTGATTTTGGGTGCCCAGGCTAACAAGTTCATTCTTATCAATGAAAACAAGCTGTTCCTCAACAGCTGGCCTAAGTCTGTGAAGGGTCTGGTTGGGGAACAGGCCATGGTAACGTCCCATGGAGCCCGCCACAAGAGGCTCCGGCGGATTATCCTCTCTGTTCTGGGTCAACATACTCTGAGGATGGCCATTGGGAGATTTGAGAGGCTTGTCGGTGCAGCATCTCCAGTCGGAGTGGCTTGCTGGCCAGACGGTCCGCGCCGAGAAGATAAAGGACATGACCCTGTCCGTGGCTGCGGAGTTTTTAATGGGATTGCAGCCAGGGGAGGAATTTTAGAGTTTTAAGAGACACTTCCATGAGTTGAGCACTGGGTTTCTGTCTCACCCTCTTGACCTTCCCTGGACAACCTTTGGAAAGGCGAAGAAGGCCCGGCTATCCAGCCCCAAGAATGCACCTGGGCGCTACGGATACCCCTTCCACAGTGCTACGGATACCCCTCCCACAGTGCCTCTGTGCCGTGCAAACATAGTAGGGGGAGAGGACCCAGTAGTTGTGTACCCTAACTTCGTGCTTCTAATTATCCTACGTGGAAATTTCAAATCATTCCCAATTTTTTACAGCAGCTTACTTGGCAAGTCCCCTGCTTATAACTAAGGTTTCAGGGCCACATCATCAAATATGATGCCACATCAGCATGCTTTTTGTCAAGGTGTCCAAAAAGGCCCAAAAAAAAAATGAGACCAATACTTGTGAATTCACAGCATGTTTTATTGAGCGCTGATGTGGAATCACATGATTGGTTGCTTTTAGATCAAAGGAATACATTTTGTTTAAATATGGGTAGTCATCATCAACACTAACAACTTTAAAGTCACAACTATTGGTCCATTATTGATAAAAACATTAGGCATTATATAAACAACTACTATCACAACTATTGAAACATGCTAGGGTCCTCTCCCTTAATCCGTGCAGAACAGTGAATACGGGCAGAAAATAACTAACTGACAGCCTGACATTTTTTTATTTTCCACCACAGTACAAATATTCATAATATTTACAAACCGTATTTTTATATGCTTAAGAATTATTATATTTTATAAACTGTTTATAAAATATTCATAATATAAAATATAATAATTCTTCAATATATAAAAATAATTTTATTATATAAAAAAATTGAATGAAAACTTTTTTTTAATAAATATACTAACTCAAAATTGATATTAGATATATTTTTATTAATAAAATAATTTTTAATCAATATTTTAATTAAAATTCTATAAAATATTCAATAAATAATAAAATAAATAATATAAGAATTATATAATTTGTATTTTAAATTACATAATATATCTTATTTTTGAAAAATATATTTTATTATATATACGAACACATAATTTATTATATATTAAAGATACTTAATAGTTTTAATTATTTATTATATAATAGTATTAAGTACAATAGTTTTAATAGATGCCTAAATGAATATTACAAAATATAATAATTTTTAAACATTTAGTATTAAGATACTTAAATGAATATTATAAATCAATACATAATCCAAATAAAATGCTTTTAAGTAAAAATATATATTTATAATTTTTAAAATTTTAAAATCACTAATTAAAAGTAAAATTGAAGATAAACCATTTTATTTACACTTCAATAGATTTTTTTAAACAATTCAATACATAACACAAATACAATACTTTTATATAAAAAATAAATCAATAATAGTTAATATTTTAAATCAACAATTAAAAATAAAATTAAAGCATAACTAATTTATTTATTTTTTGAAAAATATGTAATTTTTTAACCATTTGAACCTATACATTTAGTATTGAGATTTCTACATCTTTTAACAATTCAATATATAATACAAATAAAATACATATAAAGCCTTCACAATATTCATTGTATTCAAACATACTTTAATCAATACTTGGTAGATTTTAAAAAAACATATATTAAATTTTAATATATATTAAAATATTATCTATAACATATATACAAACACATAGTTTATTATATATTAAAGATACTTAATAGTTTTAATTATTTATGTTAGTTTATGTTTTAGATTTAAGATGATCAAATTATTGTTTATCCATTTTCTAACATAAAAACCTTATTTATACTTGTAAAATAAAAACTAATGACATCATAATTTAAACAATAACAAACAATACAATTAATTAATCTTTAAATGAATATTACAAATCAATACATAATCCAAATAAAATGCTTTTAAATAAAAATATATATCTACAATTTTTAAATTTTTAAAATCACTAATTAAAAGTAAAATTGAAGAGAAACCATTTTATTTATACTTAAATAGACTTTTTTAGACAACTCAACACATAACACAAATACAATATTTTTATATAAAAAGTAAATCAATAATTGTTAATATTGTGAAGGCTCTATACATCTTTTAATTGTATTTTATTTGTATTATGTATTAAATTGTTAAAAGATGTAGAAATCTTAATACTAAATGTATAGATTCAAATGGTTAAAAAATTATATATTTTTCAAAAAATAAATAAATTAGTTATACTTTAATTTTATTTTTAATTGTTGATTTAAAATATTACAATTATTGATTTATTTTTTATATAAAAATATTGTATTTGTGTTATGTATTGAATTGTTTAAAAAAGTCTATTGAAGTGTAAATAAAATGGTTTCTCTTCAAATTTACTTTTAATTAGTGATTTTAAAAATTTAAAAATTATAGATATATATTTTTATTTAAAAGCATTTTATTTGGATTATGTATTGATTTGTAATATTCATTTAAGTATCTTAATACTAAATGTTTAAAAATTATTATATTTTGTAATATTCATTTAGGCATCCATTAAAACTATTATACTTAATACTATTATATAATAAATAATTAAAACTATTATCTTTAATATATAATAAATTATGTGTTTGTATATATAATAAAATATATTTTTCAATATATATATATATATATATATATATATATATATATTTTATGTAATTTAAAATGCAAATTATATAATTCTTATATTATTTATTGAATATTTTATAGAATTTAAATTAAAAAATTGATTAAAAATTGATTAAAAATTGATTTTATTAATAAAAATATATCTAATATCAATTTTGAGTTAGTATATTTATTAAAAAAAAGATTTCATTACATTTTTTATATAATAAAATTATTTTTATATGTTTAAGAATTATAATATTTTATAAACTATTTATAAAATATTCATAATATAAAACAAATTACAATTTTTTTAATATATTAAACAAATATATACAATTTTTTTAATATATTAAAAAATTTGTAATTTTTTTTATATTATGAATATTTTATAAACAGTTTATAAAATATAATAATTATTAAACATATAAAAATACATTAAATAGTTTATAAATAGTTTGTAAATATTATGAATATTTGTACTATGCTTGAAAATTAAAAAATGTCACACTGTCAATTACATTATTTTCTACTTTTATTTACTGTTTTGCACGGACTATTGTGTTTGCACAACACGAGAGGCACGACACTATGGCAAGGGGTATTCGTAGAATGGATGGATGCATGGCATATCATCCATGCCTAGGTGCATTCTTGGGGTTGGATAGCCAATGTCAAACAAGCCTACACAACCATTGTTGCTATGATTCATTCAAAGATTGAGCAACATAGAAATTGTAAAGGGGGCAGAGAGAGCTTTATGGACTTGGTGTTGTCTACAGGGGAGGTAGGGAGCAATTTCAACTTAAGCGAGGAGGGGAATCCAAAAACTACATGCATTCAATGGATTTGATTTTAGAGGAGCAACAAATACTTTTTTACTATATTAGACTTCAATCCTATTATCATTTATGATTATACGCCAATATTATGGTATTCCGATCAGAATTAACTGTCTAGTTTTGAGTCAAATTATTTAACCATTCACTTCTATGAGAGATGGGTTTGTGTTCCTCATGAGACTGGATGATCAATAACTCTGACTTAAAAACTACATGCAATAGATTTTTTATTCAAAAATTGCACAATTGAATTCTAAAAACAAACTCACAATAGAAAATACCTCTACTTATCAACAAATTACTAATAATTTTTGTGGATTCAACCAGAATGTACAAAGCTTAGAGATGACAAGGAGGTAGGAGAGTCACTAACCTGGAATGACATAAGTGGTCTGCACTACTTACACAATGTAATATCAGAAGGGTTGTGCATCATGGCCCCCATAAATGGAGGATTTAAGCAAGCCAAAACATATATTGTCTACGAGGGTTTTACTATTCCCAAGGGATGGAAGGTGGGTATACAACATATAGTATACTTATGTATTCTAAGTAATATTTCAATGGTCATCTTTCACACAATGTTTGAAAATTTAAGTCTGGATGTTGTGCAGGTTCATTATTCCATGAGATAGACAAACAACAAAGAAGAATATTTTTGTAGTCTAGAAAAGTTTGATCTCGATCACTTTGATGAGCGACATGAGCCATTTTCCTTTATCCCTTTTGGACAAGGTAATAGAATCTGTCCAAGAAATGAGTTTGCCAAGCTAGAAATGCAAGTGTTTCTTTATCATTTGGTGTTGAGATACGATTGGGAGTTTGTGGAGGCAGACGAAAAGACTAACATGTACTTCATCCCTTACCCTGCTCATGGTTTGCCATTGCTACTTAAACTTGCACCTCCTTCCTCTACAAATACATGAACAAGTTGTTTTTCAGTAGAATAAAATCAACATAGCCATGAAAAAATTGTTGTAGACTTTAAAGGGTTTTTAGGATGTTGGAAAATTCTTTAATGATAAAAATGATGGGAGAAAGTATATAACAAGTCAAGTTTAAAAAGTATTTAATGTTTTGATAGATGGGATCTCCTGCATGTGACTATTTAGTCAAAGACGACTTTTTGTTCAAATGTATACTTACATTATTATCATTCACTATATAAAGATAGAGATGTGGACATCTATGTAATCACACTTGTTTCTATTAAAGAAAAAGTATTGCAGCAACTTTTATTTAATATTTTGGGTTCATTTTTGAGACAATAACTAGTTTTTAAAATTTAAGAGTGTTAAATAGGTTATCTTTTACTCGGGCAATTAAGCTGTCATTTGAATTTGATGTGAAATTAGTAAGTGAATTTGGGGTGTTTAGAATAATTTAAATGACAATCAAATTTAAATGAAGAGTTGTGATTGATAAATATAACTGATAAAGAGAGGGTTGGGATGCACCTAACATCCCAAATTTGCTTACAAATTTTATAATTTATAAATCTATTTTTCACTCTTAAATATTCAATGAGTGATTTTTTGATATAAATTATAATTGACAAATGAATTTTAGAAATTTCTTATTGAACCAACATTGCATACATTATCACAAAGTTCTCTATAATGTTTGGTTTACTCTTGAACAAGTTCACACCGAATCTTACTTGTGGCATGGTTTCATCCTATGTTTGTCAATACTTGTGCCTTTGTGTATGTATAGATGGATTGTTCTTGAGAAGCATCTTTGAGATATTGTCAATATATGAAATGAAAATCAAAATAATGATTGTGATTTATGGGAGATGGGTCTATCTTTTCAACCACAGATGTGAAAAGCACGTGAAATAATTGAGAAGTCATTTTGGTTTTCTATTGTGATAGTAATTCTAATCATGGATGGAACAGTGCGGACAAACTTTGTTATAGAGACGTCTAGGCTTAAACTGAGAAGGTACAGACACTGAGATTCGATTATTTGTTTGAAAATTGAGATACCCGATTAAAACAAATGGCGAGTTGTCCTGGTCCACATCTACTTGTGGGTGTAATCCATTTGACTATAATCATCCTACACCATTAAATCACTAAGGTCGGTCCAGGTCGTTCTTGAAATGAAACAAACAAATTCAGAGATGGGGTTGTGGGATATGTTTCCAACATGGACTCCATTAGAGGCCGCCTGCATTTTCATGGCAGCAGCTGCAATGGTGTATATTGTGTTGGGTTCAGCGGTTGTTTATGGCCCAGTCTTATTGTCAGCTGTAAGGCTGAAAGCTAAGGGCAATATGCCTACACTTCCGCCAGGCAGAATGGGCCTTCCATATTGGGGAGAATCTGTGGACTACATCGGGTCGTGGAGTGACTCTCACAACCCGGACGTGTGGTACGACAGGCGAAAGGCAGAGCATGGGCCGGTTTTCAAAACTCATATTCTGGGCAGCCCAACTGTGGTGATTTTGGGTGCCCAGGCTAACAAGTTCATTCTTATCAATGAAAACAAGCTGTTCCTCAACAGCTGGCCTAAGTCTGTGAAGGTTCTGGTTGGGGAGCAGGCCATGGCAACGTCCCATGGAGCCCGCCACAAGAGGCTCCGGCAGATTATCCTCTCTGTTCTGGGTCAACATACTCTGAGGATGGCCATTGGGAGATTTGAGAGGCCTGTGGTGCAGCATCTCCAGTCGGAGTGGCATGCTGGCCAGACAGTCATCGCCTACGAGAAGATTAAGGACATGACCCTGTCCGTGGCTGCGGAATTTTTAATGGGATTGCAGCCAGGGGAAGAATTTTAGAGTTTTAAGAGACACTTCCATGAGTTGAGCACTGGGTTTCTGTCTCACCCTCTTGACCTTCCCTGGACAACCTTTGGGAAGGCCAAACGGGCCCGCGCGGCCATTGTTGCTATGATTCGTTCAAAGATTGAGCAGCATAAAAATTCTAAAGGGGGTGGAGAGAGCTTCATGGACTTGGCGTTGTCTGCAGGGGAGGCAGGGAGCGATTTCAGCTTGAGCGAGGAGGAGATTGCAGACAATTTGATTGGGCTTTTTGCTGGCGGCCACGACACAACGGCTTCCGCCTTGGCCACGCTGCTCAAGCACCTCTCTATCACGCCTCACGTGTTACAACGCCTTCGCAAAGGTAGTCATTAGTCCTGCTCTGGTCTTGTAGATTTCATTTTTATATCAGAAAAGCTTGTATGTTTAAACATGGAAAGAGTTTCTGCCAACATCAGAACAATCACTTCCTTCTTCATCTCAATGTGTATCTCACAGCTCTTTGCATATTGAATATAATTAAAAAAGGAAAGCAGGCCTTGAAAGAGGAGTAAAATTCCTGAGTAGGCTTGGAACTGGATTCGATTGGTCGTGTTTAATTGGTGTTAACTGTAGGTAGTTTGCAAGTATTATAATCCCATCTCTTTTTCAAAAATTGTCTATCAAATTCAAATAGGAATCTATGCTCTGGTAAAACATTTATATTATAGATTTTCTTACAATTGATTTCACGGTTCATAATAGTGAATGCATGTAGGTTTTTTGCATCAAACATAATTTTTTTCAATGAAGTATATCATTTAAAGACATCAGATTTTCACTGTCTATAATATTTATCCAGCTGAATCTAAAAACTTTGTGCATTCAGTTGACTTGATTTTAGAGGAGCAATAGATACTTTGTTAGTGTACTAGACTTCAATTCCATTATCATTTATAATTAGATGTCAATATTACTAATATTATGATATTCCTATTAGAATTAACTGTCTAGTTTTGAGTAAAATTCATTAACCATTCACTTCTATGAGAGATGGGTTTGTGTTTCTCATGAGAATGAATGATCAATGAATTTGATTCAAATCTAGACAATGGATCAAATTTCTTTAACGATTTCATTTCTATGGAAGATGGATTCATGTTTTTCATGCGAATGAATGATCAACATTACTAAATGTTTTGTGGATTCAACCAGAATGTACAAAGCTTAGGGATGACAAGGAGGTAGGAGAGCCGCTAACCTGGAATGACATAAGTGGTCTACACTACTTACGCAATGTAATTTCAGAAGGGCTACGCATCGTGGCCCCTACAAATGGAGGATTTAAGCAAGCCAAAACAGATATTGTCTACGGGGGTTTTACTATTCCCAAGGGATGGAAGGTGGGTATTCAGCATACATACATAAATAGTAATTCAATGGTCATCTTTCACATGGTTTTTGAAAATTTAAGTGTGGATGTTGTGCAGGTTCATTATTCCATAAGGCAGACAAACAACAAAGAAGAATATTTTCAAAGTCCAGAAAAGTTTGATCCTGATCGCTTCAATGAGCCACATGAGCCATTTTCCTTTATCCCTTTTGGACAGGGTAATCGAATCTGCCCAGGAAATGAGTTTGCCAAGCTAGAAATGCAAGTGTTTCTTTATCATTTAGTGTTGAGATATGATTGGGAGTTAGTGGAGGCAGACGAAAAGACTAACATGTACTTCACCCCTTACCCTACTCACGGTTTGCCATTGCTACTTAAACCTGTACCTCCTTCCTCTGCAAATACCTAAAGAGTTGTCGACATCTATATAATTCGACTTGTTTATATTAAAAAAAAGGTATTGTAGTAACATGTATCTATTATTTTGGGTTCACTTTTGAGAGAATAACTAGTTTTTAAAATTTAAGCGTTAAATAGGTTATCTTGTATTGGGACAATTAAGATGGTCTAGACCTCTTTCTATTGTGTGCTTTAGCACATAAACCTCTTTCTATTGTTGGTTTTATTGTACTACTTTTTGAATTATTTCTTGTTTATATTTTATAATAGACATCTAATTTAGTATATAGACTTCTTTCTATTGTTGGTTTTATTGTACTAGTTTAATTTGTTTTATGTTTATCTTTTATAATGAACATGTAATTTAGATATCTCCTTTCTCAAACACTTAAATTCTTTGTTTTGTGGTAGCTTTGTTGATTTCATTTTAGAAGATGGTTCTCTACAACTAACCATCTTTTAAGGATTAGTTATACATGTTTATCTTAATTTTAATATATAATCTAATTAATAAAAAATAAGAGTATCATATTTGTTGAATATATAAAATGTTGGATAGCTCTTCTCTAATATATTATTACTTTTTTAGATTGTCTCGATATTAGCATGCTTTATCCCACAAACATACAAACTTAATCTCATGACATGTTTTTGTTGGTTTAAAGTCAATTAAATCTTTTAATGTTAGTTTTTTATGTAGAAAAAAATTGATAAACTTATAGGAAGAAGCACTATAGATACAATTTGAAGAAAAAAAATAGAATAATAGAAAACAAAGAAAATATGTAATATTTTCACTAAAGAAAAATGGATCATGATATTTTCTTACTATTATGTAAACTCAAATGTTATCTAATGCAATATGAATTTATTTTACTTCATCCTTAAGCATGTGTGGATATAAATAGGAACATCAAAAAGGTTTTACACATTGCACAAAATCATGTATAAGATAAATGTGAGTATTTTAAAAAATGGGTAAAAATAGAAAATACCTAAAATAATTTACTCAAATTTACTTTTTTGAAAAAATATATTTTCTAAATCAAAACAACTTGCAAGGATAATCCCACCTAACTATTAAACATGGAAAGTATACAACACTTGTCCAATATTCCAAACTCTTACATAATGGTTTGAATGCAATGTGCACTAGTTTTACAATGTATTATTCTTAAACCAAAATATTTATGTTGAAAGAGTTTAGGAAGTTAAAATATATCTGAGGCCTTTTTTTATTTCCTCCAGTTGGCCCAATTGTTGAGGGGATTGGAGGGTAGGGTCCCGGTTGACAAGTTTCTAAAACTCTTCAAACTTTGCTATAATCAAGCCCTTAGAGAAAGCCTACAAGAACCTTCCCGAGGGGTCATTATTCTTGATATCCATCTTGCAAAATACCCACTAAGATCGTGAGTTGATATTTTCCTCTCTCTCATACACATCCCCCCCCCTCTCTCTCTCTCTCGCTTTATGTGTATTGGGGGGGGGGGGAATTCTCAACAAAGAGCAACATTAAATCACACAACATTATCTAATCGAAAAAAGTAAATATTATACATGCACACACACACACACACACACACACACATACAATTCTATATATACATACACATATATACAATATATATTGAATATAACAAATCTAAGATTTCTAGATAGAGATATCATTTTAAAACTAGTGTTTACTAATGAATAATTCCTTAGAGAAATTTGTTTGATAAGTTTTTGCATTTTTCTCTCTATATGTTTTGTATCTAAGTTTTCAAATGTTCTCTATTTGTAATTCAAAACTAGATACATAGAATTTTTTCAATAACTAATAAAGAATTTATTCCTAGATTGAATAATTAATTTTATTTACACAAGGAGAAGGATAATAGAACCACCTACCTAGAATGCAAATTAAATCCTTCTTTATTGAATCTTAACCTTGATCCCAAGCCTTTAATTTCATCTTGAAAGCATTCTCCTTGATGCTCCCTTCAATACTTGTCAACCTTTTCCTCTCTCCATCCCATATATTTTATAGTTTTACTTTCCTATTTTTCTAATTTAATACTATTTTAAATTTAAAAATATTAGATTGAAGAATTATCTCTACAAATTTAGTCCTTTAATTGGAAGAGTAAAATTAAAATTTTAAAATAATTTAAATAATGTATCCACATAACTAAGCAATCAAAGGAAGGAGGATTCAACTTTCTCCTTGTCTCCTTAACTGGTGTGTGTGTGTGCGCGCGCATGCATGTGTGTATGTATTTCCATGCACTCACTTGTGTCAATTTTAGTTAACAACTAAATTAGAATAGTTGAGTGGGTGCAAAAGGATGAGGGGTCAAAAAGTGGGAAACTTTTTAAAAAAAAATTGAAAAGCCATAACACAAGGGTGTTATGTCATATTATAAGAAAAAAAAAAGAAAATTCAATTCATTATGTCACTATTCTATTCCTCCATCCGCGACCTACAAGCCCTTCCCAAGCATGCTCACATTATTGAGAGCCAAAATTTAATGTTTCTTCATCAATTCTTCACCAATTCTTTGCTAAAATTCTGCCACATCAACGAGGAGCTCAAAAGAGTAAGCTTTTACTATTCCATTTTTGTGAATTTGTTTTTAAATAGGTAGATTTAATATATTTTTTATGTTAATTTCTTTAACTTTTTAGGAGTTTATAATTCACCTCCTTCTCCTCCTCAAAATCCTTCTTCACCTCATGACCAAATACCTGACGAACAACCACCCCAACAAAGTCCTCCAACAATTCCTTAACATCCTCCTAGAACTCAAAAAAAATCAAGGGGAAAATTGAAAATAAAATAAAAAACAAATTGAGGATTTAATTGCGAGGTTGAAAGATCCAGCAAGTTCAACCTTGCAAAGAACCACACTTGCACAATCACCTGAAGCTATGTTAACAAATGTAGATTCAAC
>VDFB02146179.1:0-13285 GCA_007258455.2 Sequoia sempervirens | reverse complement strand
TTAATGTTGGAATGTTCCTTGATGTCATGTGGTGTTTTTATGTGGTCTGCATGTTTTTTTCATACTTGGAGAAGTGTGTATGTGGTCGTTTGTAGTGTTAGTTTAGGTTTGGAAAATTGGTGCGCTAGCTCTATTTGTGGAGGTACCTCATAGATTTTGGATGTGTTGACTAGCATGTCAATGTAGATCTAGGTGCTATTCAACCATTGGCATGGTCTTCCTTCACTTCTTTCCACCATAGAAGTGTTTGGTGTTGACCTATTTGGTATTGCGCGTTTGAGGTGTATATGTTTCATTAAGGCTAACCTAATTGAGATTGTTTAGGTCATCGATTATATAAATGCAAGATGAAGATTTTGTTGAGGGTGTGGAAAGTGTGAATGATTTTAATGTGATTAAGTGTGGTGATCTGAGTGTGAGCTTAAATGCCTATGACTCTAGATGCAGCGAGCAAAAGGTTTCTATATTTCTAGTGTTCTTTAAGTTGTTGGAGGTAGTGAGCCAAAGGTTGTGGATGGTGCAAAAGTGAAGTGGTGTATTTTTTTGTTGCTTTGAGATAGTGAATCTCTCTGTAATAGTTTCTTCAATTATTTCTTCTTCTTGGTAGCAAGTCACCCAACAGTGATCCTTTCTTTTTTTCTACGTAGTGAGCCTAATTGTATTTGGTGTGGTTATTCATATATATGTGAGCTAATCCTCACCATGGTTTTTCCCTACTTAGGGTTTTCCATGTAAATTTGGTGTTAGATCTTGTGTATGGTTGTGTTTGCATTATTTCACATGTTTATAATTTGCTAATGCTTAATGAATATTTAATGTTTGATAATGATTTGAAAGTAAATGAGAGATTGATTATTTTAATATACAACTAATTCATCCCCCTCTTAGTTGTCCTATGCATCTAGCAATTGGTATTAGAGTTGTGGTTCCTTAGAGAAAGCTTAAATTCTTAAGGTAGATCTGGATGGCACACAAGATGGGTGTCAAATCTCCTATGTTTGATGGAACAAGTTGTGCTTACTAGAAAGCTAGGATCAAGTCCTTTTTGGTCTCTCTTGGATTTGGTGTCTAGAAATCAATTGAAAGAGGGTATGATATGCCTATTGTTGGTTTGAAAAGTGATGATGAAATCAAGGATTATGAGAAAAATGGCAAAGAAAGGAATGTTATTTTGAGTGGTCTTTCTAACTTTGGACTTGGAAAGGTGATAAGTTTGAAAACTGCAAAAGAGATTTGGAGAAAGTTGGAGAGCATTTATGGAGGAGATGATAAGGTCAAACAAGTGAAGATGGAGAACTACGAACCCAAATTTGAAACCCTAAGGATGTTTGAAGATGAATATATTACTACCTACATGATTAGAGTGGATGAAGTTGTCGATGACATCAATGGTCTCAGTGGTAAGCTGGAAGAAAGTGAAGTTGCAAAAAAGGTATTGAGAACTCTTCCTAAAAATTATAGTTCTAAAGTTTCTACTATTGAGGAAGCTCAAAATTTGGATAATTATTCTAGAGATCAAATGTTTGGTGCTTTAATTTTTTATGAATTAAGAGGGTTTGGTCAAGATGCTACAAAGAAAGAGATTTAGGACTTTAATTTTTGAATGTTAGAAAAGGTTGATGAATAATATCCAGATGATCATGATGAGGTGGAAGAAAATTTTGTAAGGGGATTGAAAAGGACACTAACAAATACAGAGGTAAGTTACCCTTTAAATGTTTCAATTATGGAAAGATAGGTCATTATGATTTATAAGTTGTCTTTGTCTAGTGGTTTAATTCTTGAGGAAGGCAATTTTTACAGCTGAAATCACATAGTTTAGAAAATATAATGATGTAAGCCTTAAAAAGTTCATTTTAAAGTTTCAGTGAAGGGGTTTTATCCGTCTGTAGATCAAAGCCCTTGGATAGAACACCAGCTAGTTTTAAACCATACCTACTCATCGTCTCCTTTACACCCTATCAAAATGCTAAAATCTTTTGATTTAGCTTTTGGGGGATCAAATGAATTCATTTAAAATTTATTTCAAATGTATGGTATTCACTCCAGAACAAGCTATCCAATGAATATAATTTTAATATGTTTTGGTTTTGTTATGTATTTGTTTTAAGTTTTACACACATTAAACATAGGTTTTTCATCCCAGAAATGAATTTCTTTGTTCTTCACATGTAGAAAAATAGAAGATTATCAAAAAAAAAATTGAAAAATATGAGTGCACCAGATATTGAAGTCCTTGATCCAACAAAAAAAATAAAATAAAATTTTGACATACACAAAAAAAGTTACGCATTATACAGTCGCGCTGTGTCTGAATTGTAATTCATTTGACTTTGAAACTTGATTAAGGAAAAAATATTCAATAAAAAACTATCTAACCAAGTGGAAGCACTAGATATCAGAGTTACAAATCTAAATTTTAAATAATTAAAATTTTATCCTTTATGGAAAAAAAATTATGGATTATATGAATTAGCGTCACTTTTTAAAAATGTTGTTTTGAAAAAATCAATTTTTGTGGGAGATGGAAAAAGAAGTGCAATTTGATTCCAAAATTTTGAAAAAATATTTTAGAATCTACAAAAATTGTGAGACTCCTGGTTGCACCATCTTCAAATTCCCTCCGCAGTTTTAGCCACTATAGGTGCCGAATGTGAAGATTTAGTTAAAAATAATAATTTAGGTGTCTGTTTTGGCCAAAAATTGTAAACCACTATTATGGGATCAAAAAGTTCTTTGTAAATGACAAACATAAGGATCATAAGGGAAAATTTGTCAAGAAGAGTTATTATGTTGAGAAAGATAATGGTGTATATGATTATGAAGAATCAAACTATCCTAATGATGGGAGTGATGAATGTTTGTTCATGGCTCTAAATTTTGGAACTAATTCTACTAATTCTAAAAGATGTATCAAGGAAAGTGCTCTGGTAATAGGTCACAACATTGAAATAACTATAGTGACTTCTTTTCTTATAAGATAGTAAAGAAATTACTGGATAATTGACAGTGGATGCTCAAATCATATGACGCCTATGATAAGAGTAAGTTTTTTAAACTTTAGAAGTATGATGGTGGTCTTGTTAAGTTTGGTGATGATACATCTACTAAGATCTATGGAAAAGGTTCAATTAATTTTGATGGTAAGCATAAAATAGATGTTATTCTTTATGTCAAGGGTCTCCAACATAATATTGTTAGTGTAGGAAAATGTATACCAGAGGATACAATCTTGTGCTTCTAGATGATGGTTGTGAAATCAGAAAAGGAAGATCTAAAACTTTGGTTGCTATAGGAACAAGGACAAAAGGTAATGTTTATCAACTCAAAGGTAGTGGTGCTAAGTGCTTCATGTATCAACCAATGAAATTTGTGTATTGCATAGAAGAATGGGTTACATCAATTTTGATAGCATAGCAAAGATAAGTTCTACTGATGTTGTGAGAGATCTGCCAAAGATTACAAAGCCTATCAATTTAATTTGCAAGGAATGTTAGTTTCAAAAGCAAAGAAAGAAGAGGTTCAAGACTAAGGGATATTCTACTATAGGTGCTTTGGATTTGGTGCATATAGATCTATCTGGACCTACCATAATAAGAATCTCTCAAGGTGATAGGTATTTCATGTTATTGATTGATGATTATTCTAGAATGACTTGGGTGACATTTCTCAAAGAAAAATAAAAATCTTTAGATACGTTTAAAGCATTTAATTCTATGGTTGAGAATGAAATAAATTTAATAATCAAGTGCTTAAGGTCTGATAGAGGTGGTGAGTTCACCTTCAATTAGTTTAATAGTCTTTGTGAAGATCATGGAATGAAGAGACATTTTTCAGCTCCTAGAACTCCTCAACAAAATGGAGTTATGGAGAGGAAGAATAGAAAAATTCAAGAAGTTGTAAGAACCATGATGAAGAAAGAAATTCTAGTGGATGTGTATTGGAGAGAAGCAATTCATATTGTATTCTACATTCTTAATAAATCTCAAACAAGAGTGAACAGTTTAAAGACTCCCTATGAGTTATGGTATGGAAAATATCGAGCTATGAAATATTTTAAAGTGTTTGGAAGAAAATGATATATTAGAAGAGATGAAGAAAACTTAAGAAAATTGGATGCAAGATCTAATGAAGGAATCTTCCTTAGATACTCTACAAGAAGCGAAGAATATCAGTGCTATAATAAAAGGTTGGAGAAGATTGTTGAAAGTGAAACTGTAAGTGGATGAAGAACCGCATTAGAGTTCTAATATTGATAGAGGGATATGAATTTGATGAATCCCCTTGTAGTGAAGAAGAAAAGGAAGAAGAGAAATAAAAAGAGATGAAAATTGAAGAGGAAGAAGCTCCAAAAAAGATCCTAAAGACTCCTAAGTATGTGTAGAAGAATTTCATTCTAAAGATAAAATCATTGGAGTTAAGAGAAAAGGTGTGTTGACAAGGAAAAATGTAGCTATGATAGAGGAACAGGTAAAATTTTGCTTACTTTCAGAAGTAGAACCTAAAATTGTAACTGTGGCATGCAAAGATGAGAATTGGAATAGATTGAGAAGAATCAAACTTGGGAATTGGTCCCAAGACCTACAAGCAAGAATGTGATAGGAACTAAGTGGTTTTTTAGGAATTACAAGTTGAATGAGGATAGAAAAGTTGTCAAAAATAAGGATACACTTGTGTGTAAGGGCTAAGTATCACAAGTAGAAGGAATAGATTTTGAAGATAATTTTGCTTTGGTGGAAAGGATGGAAGCTATCATATTTTTTTTGGCTTTTGCAACATATAATACTTCAAGGTATAACAGATGGATGTGAAGTTTGCATTCTTGAATGGTGAGTTAGAAGAAGTATACATTGAAAAACCAAAAGGATTTCAGTTATCAGAAGATGTTAATATGGTCCGCAGGTTGAAGAAGGCATTTTATGGACTCAAATAGGATCCTAGAGCTTCGTATGCAAGTTTGGATAAGTAATTTTTTCAATAAGGATTTAGAAGAGGTACTACAGATAGCAACCTTTACTTCAAGGTTGAGGGAGAACAATTCTTGATTGTGGTAGTGTATGTTGATGAAATAATCTTTGGAGGAAATGAAGGTATGTCAATGTGTGTGGAGATAAATTTCTTCCTTGGATTATAAATCTGTCAATCAAAAAAAGGTATTTTCATTTCTTAGCCAAAATATGTCAAGGAAATTTTGAAGAAGTTCGGAATGGGGAATTCTAAACCAGTGTGTATTCCTATGGTTACTGGTTGTAAATTGAGCAAGAATGATGAATCACCTAATGTTGATCAGAGCAAGTATAGATCAATGATTGGTGGATTTTTATACTTAACTGTTACTAGACCAAATATCATGCATGTTGTTTATCTTGTGGTAAGATTTCAAGATCCTAGAGAATCACATGTTGCAGTAGTTAAAAGGATATTTAGATACTTGAAGAGAACTCCTGAATTTGGTTTATAGTATTCTAGGGATATTGATCTCTCCTTGAGTGCATATACAAATGCAGATTGGGTAGGTTTTATATATGACAGAAGAAGTAAAAGTGGAGGTGCTTTCTTTCTTGGAAGTAGATTGGTTTGTTGGTTGCGTAAGAAGTAATATTAAGTGTCAAATTATCTACTGTAGAAGTAAATATATTGCAGTAGCATCATGTTATACATAGGTTTTGTTGATTAAGCAAACATTGAAGGATATCAGAGTATCATATGATGAACCTATTTCTATCTTGTATGATAATACAAGTGCTATCAATATTTTAAAGAATCTGGTAATGTATTCAAGAAAACAACATATCTCTATCTGGTATCACCTTCTAAGGGAAAAAT
This sequence comes from Sequoia sempervirens, assembly GCA_007258455.2. NCBI lineage: Eukaryota > Viridiplantae > Streptophyta > Pinopsida > Cupressales > Cupressaceae > Sequoia > Sequoia sempervirens. The sequence goes on along the minus strand of VDFB02146179.1, from coordinate 7,459 downwards.
TTGTAGAGAATGGAGTGAAGTTGGAGTATGTGCCTACAAAGGATCAAGTTGTAGATATTTTCACCAAGGCACTTCCTAAAGATACTTTCGAGTATCTCTAGTAGAAGTTAGGGGTTATTGCCCCTCCTTTCAATTAGATGCATAAGTGTGTTCATCTATCCAAAAAGCACTACAAGATACATTCTTGGTCCTAGACCAATGTTGAAGGCTACCTCTCAAGGGGAGTAGGTAGTAGTGTTTTGATTGGCACAGTCAAGTGAAACATATCTTGTGTCCCTAAGGGAAGTGTGCATAAAAGAGTAAGCAGTAAAGAATGAGTAGTGCAAAATGTATAGTAGTGAGATTTGTATGGTGAAGAGCAGTGTAGTAAGAGTAGTTGCTTGTTGGTGTTTCCTAAAGAGAAGAGTGCAAGTGGTGTCAAAGTGATGTACACGTAGATGTCAAAGGGGGAAAGTAGAAAATAAAAATTCTATGCAATTAGGGAAATATGTTGCCATTTTCTATTAATGTCCAAGGGGGGGAGAGCAAATTTTAAAAAACACAGGGGGAGAGTAATGAGTAATGGTTGAAGAAATCCTCAATAGGGGGACAAAAAGTGATGATTGTAGAGAGAATGGTGTCTGAAGAATAGAGGTAAAGATAGAGACTAAAGTTTACCCTAGTAAGGGGGGTGTTTCTTAATGTAGAGTTATTTTTGTTGTTGATGGTTTTTTAGTGTTGTTGTTGCCATCAATGACAAAGGGGGAGATTGTTGCAAGTATGTTGTTGGTGTTGTCATTGATGTCAACCCCTAGTGTGGAGATTGTTGGTATTATAGATGTTGTATTCATGATGAGAAGGTGTTTTAGTGTTGTTTTAGTGTTGCTAATGCAATTGGCTCACTTGGTTTCCAAGTACTTTTGAGAAAATTTGAATAAAAGAGTGTGTACTGTGATAGAGGTGTGTTCAGTGTTGTACTTTGAGTTTCTTCATGGTTGAAGATATGTGAGGTGTGGATGTGATGATCAAAGGTGTTTAGAGATGATATATCCAAAGTTTTAGGTCTAGGATCATGCGCCAATGGAAGTTGTGTTTGACAATGTGTTTGTCTATAAACAAGGTTGTCTGGGAGAAATGGAATTGCTCCGCATTTCTCTGTAATGAGGTTTCTTGTCTTGTGGATTTGGGAACATGCTTAATTTTTTGTATTTATCTTCTGTTGGAGTTTTTGGTCCATACGTTTAGTTCTTGTGTTGGATTTTAGTAGTAGTCCATCCTTGTGCACATGATGAAAGTATTATTTATTTCAAATGGTTGTGGTAGTGTTATAGTATAGTATGTTGATGTTGGAATATTCCTGGATGTCGTGTGGTCCACATGATGTTTTTGGACTTAGAGAAGCATGCATGTGGTCACTTGTAGTGTTAGTTTAGGTTTGGTCGACCTAGTGTGCTAACACTATTTATGGAGATACCTCAAAGATTATGGATGTGTTGAGTAGCATTTTGGTGTAGATTTGGGTCCTAGTTAACCCTTAGCATGGTCTACCTTCACTTCTTTTGATGGTGGAAGTGTTTGGTTCTAACCTATTTAGTGTTACACATTTGAGGTGCATAAGTTTCATTAAGGCCAACCTAATTGAGATTGTTTAGGTCGTGTATGGTATAAATTTAAGATGGAGTTTGTGTTGAGGGTGTCTCAATTGTGAATGATGTGAATGTGATTAAGTGTGGTGATCTGAGTGGGAGATTAAATTCTTATGACTTTGGATGTAGTGAGCAAAAGGTGTCTACATTTTTTAGTATGCTTAAAGTTAGTGGAGGTAGTGAGCCAAAGGATACGGATGGGTGAAGCCATAATAGTGGTTTATAATTTTATGGAGGAAGGAAAACTCAGAAAAATTGATCCCATGGAAAAAAATTGATTTTGGGGGTTTGGAACGAACCAAAAAAATGTTCGGTCAAACCAAGGTTCGAGCGAACCAAATTAATGCATGCACGAATAAAAAAATAATGAAAACCCCTTTTGGGAAGGGGTTATTGAACACAGGGTTCAATCAAGCCGGAGTTAGAGCCGAACCCTTATGGGGTTTGACCGAACCCTTATGGGTTCGAGTGAACCCCCCTTTTCCCTCATTCTCCCCCTCAGGCACTTTGAAAGTACAAATTTTTACGCTTCGAAGTTAGGGTTGAGGATGAAAATGGAGGAGAATTCACAAACCAAACTGGAATTAGGTAGTCCTCAGAACGAGCTATCCAAGGAATATAATTTTAATATGTTTTGGTTTTATTAGGTATTTTCTTTTTTAGGTTTTTAAGGGTATGTGCGGGATCATCATGGAAAAATAGGCCTTAAGGTGGTAAAAATTTAGAAAAATCTAAGTTAGGCAACTTGACATAAAAATTTGGATAAAGTTATCTATATTATTTCAAAAATATTTGAGAATAGAATTTGTAGCAAATTGAATGTAGTTTCTAAAGCTAACAGGTTTGTTTAAAAAATAAATAAATCTATTTGGTGAAAATTTGAAATTTCAATTTAGTAGTACTTAAATTTTAGGGAAAAAATAAGTAGGTGTCTGTTTGACCACCCTAACCACAATAAAATGATAATATTTTTTTATAATATTTTAGATATAAGTAGAGGACTCATGTCACGATGTGATGCATATTTTTTTGTAATTTTTTTCCAAGTAAATAATTAATTATGATTTTTTTATTACAACTTTTAAAAATATAAAAACTCCCTGTCTAACCACCTTAACTTGGTCAAAACTTCATGAAAATTAAATTTTTCTTTTTAAAATCCTATAGTATGAAGCATAAGAGATGCTTGACACATGTTTGGATTCAAAAAATGTGATACCATTTAAGAAAGCTATAGATTTTTCAATTAGCTTATCAATCCCGAGGAATTTAGTCATAATTTACAATATATAAAATCATATTAAAATCAATAATAATTACTTATTAAATTTAAAAGTAAAGCATAATTTATATTGGTGGAAAGCTAAGAATCTTTGCTTTAAAAACTCTTTTTCGTTTCATCAATTTTGGTAAAGAAAAAATTCATCAGCCACATACCCATCATATTGCCTTTTTGGCCCATCATGATCACGGACATTCCTTAAACATGGAGTTTTCATTGAAAGGAAGGTCTTTAATTGCACTTTTTTTTTATGTGGAAAATAGCATATTATCATTTTCTTTTGAAAAATATGATTACCAGATATTGAAGTCCTTGATCCAACAAAAAAGAAAAAATTAAATTTTTAATACATACAAAAAAGTTAGCGTTATGTAGTCACACTACGTCACGAATTGTAATTGGTTTGACTTTGAAACTTGATTAAAGAAAAATATTCAATGAAAAACTATCTAACCAAGTGGAAGCACTAGATATTAGGTTCACAAATCTAAATTTAGAAAGAATTAGAATTTTATCCTTCATGAAAAAAAAGTTATGCATTATCTACGATTGTCGTCATTTTTCACATAAAAATGTTGTTTTATGAAAAAATCCAGTTTGGAGATGGGAAAAAGAGGTGCAATCTAATTCCAAATTTTTTGAAAAAATGTTATTACAAAATCTACATAAAATTTTTGATGAGACTCTAGTTTGCATCATCTTCAAATTCCTCACGGTTTAGCCGCTATAGGTTCCTAAATGTGAAGATTTAGTTAAAAATAATAATTTCAATGTCTAGTTTGGCCAAAAATTGTAAACCACTATTGTGGGATCACCCAAAAAGTGAAATGGTGGATTTTCCTATTTCTTTGAGATAGTGAATCTCTCTGTAACAATTTCTTCTATTCTTTCTTCTTCTTGGCAGTGAGCCACCTGGCAGTGATGCTTTCTTCTTATATGGGAAGTGAGTCCTTGGCAGTCAACCTAATTGTATTCGGTGTTGTTATTCATATATATGTGAGCTAATCCTCACCGTATTTTTCCCTTCCTTAGGAATTTTCACATAAATTTGGTGTTCTCTTGTGTATGGTTGTATTTGCATTATTATTTCACATGTTTACATTTTGTTAATGCTTAATGAGGGTTTAAAGTTTGATAAGGGTTTTGAAAGTAAAGGAGAGATTGAATATTTTAATGTACATTGATTCACCCCATCTCAGTTGTCCTATGCATCTAACAATTTTATCCTTTAAATATTTAAACCAAAGGATTTTCATCCTTTGATCTTTAGAAAACACAAGTTTTTTCATCCTTAGAGCAAGCATGATGACCATCAAAAGCTAGGATGCAACCATTGCGTTAATGAAATCATGGTTGTCTTCATCCTCCAATGCTACAAGTACATCAGAATCTATGCCCTTAAAATTAAATAATGTCTTTTAGTAGGAGAATTAGATTGGTTGGTTATATGGCCACATCAAATCACTAATGGTGATTTGGGTCATGCAAGGAAGTAGGTGGGAGTGAACAGTGTAAAAGGTGAGAGTTCAAATTTCAGTGGTTGGGAATACCTTATGAATATTACAACTTATCGAGGAATGGGGTTTCATAGTGAGGCACATAGGCATGATAAAAGGAAAAAATATGATATATTAGATTGATTATTTCCTATTTTCATACCTTATCACAAAAAAAATAGGGAATGGACTAATATTACCTCTAATTGGAAGTAATTTAAAATGGAAAACTATAGAGATTGATGAATTACTACATGTACTTAATGTTGGGTCATTAGAATTGATAATTATGGAAGGTTGTGCATGAGATTTGCATATAGCATATAGTAGTTTTGTGTATTTTTCTTTCATTATCCAAACTCTGTAAACATGTGTACACATCATTGTGCTCATGATTGAGTGAAATACTAGTCAAGAAAATATAATTACTTATGATTTTATTTTTTCAACAAAATAAAAAATTGCAAATTCTTAATAGAAAATAAATATTTTTTTTATTTTTTTATTTTATTTATAAAACTTTATGAATAGTTATGGAATTATAGACCTAGTGATACAAACCTTTTGGATAATTAATTTTCTTTCAGAGTTGATTTTATTTTAGGAGAGTTGAAGTACACTTAGTGCTTTACCTAAGTTTTTGAGTGTGTCAAATCATTCATCAATAGCGTTCATTAGTTTACATTGAACTCAGTGTCACTGATAATGGAATTAGAACCTAATGACTAATTATACATAAAATGCAATGAATTGATAATATAGACCTTAGGGAATATTAAATTTTTTGAGGAGATTGATTTTATTTTATGAAAGGTGGGGTACACTTAGTGCTTTACCAATTTTTTTGAGTTTGTCAAATCACCCATGAATAGGATCCACTAGTTTGCATGGACCTCAGTATCCTTTTAATGATGGTATTTACTTTCATGAATATTTTTTAGTGCTCATTTATTTTGAAATACATACTTATTTAGGATTCGTGTGCATCTCAAAGTGGGGACAGAATAAAATGGTGAAATTTACATTCCCATGTTGATTCCCATTTAGTTTTTGGTTCATTTAAAGAGATTATATTGATACAATTATATAAGGACATGTGACAGACTTTTGTAATCATTTTAAATCCTTTGATAATACTTGACTATCTCATTTACTCTTTCTAGAACACATCCATAATGTGTCTATCCTTATTCCTATTCTATCCAAATTTATTCTCACACATTTGCATCAATTATTAGCCTAGATTTTCTTAGGAACCTATCCCATGTCCCTAGATTTAAAATCCTTAGTCCTAATTTATTCCTATAGAGCATGAGTTTTATCTTTTACAATGTAAATTTGACTTGAAAATTAAAATTATCAACTCCCACACTTTGTTTGTAGCCTTTGGGGACTAAGTTGGCACATGTTTGTTCAAAAAGTTAAATGATGATGAAACACATTAACAAATTTATTTTTAATTTCTTTTACTAATGTTTCTATTTTCCTCATACAGATATGTAATGATATAACTAAGTTTGATCTACTTATGAACATTTGGAAAGAAAAGAAGAAAAATTGTTCTACATTTCATTTTTTACACATTAAAAAATATTTTTTTTATTTTTTATTTTTGTGCAAGTTATGTGACACTCACGCTTAGTGACACATTTTTTTAGGATGCATCTACTTTGAAAATTCACAAAAATAAATACACAATTTATAATACTCACTATTAATTATATTTTTGTCAACTGGTTTTTAAAAGTACTAAATGCAACAAAAAAATAGGGGGGCACACATCTAACACTATGTTATGTTTTAGTGAGAAAAATAAGAACATTTTTGTGTGTGTGCAATGCTTTGTCATCTTAATCTAAATTATTTTTAAAAAACTTGAGTAGTTGTTAAACTAAATTCAAAGTACTACATTTTTTGTTTGTGTTGTATCTTCAAATTTTGAGTGCATACATCCCAAATTACTTGTCTAAGTTCAAAGTTGACTGATTTTAAGAAAAAACAAATTGTCACTATTGACCCTCTTTGATACACCATTTTCACACACTTACCCTTGTTTGTATTATTTAATTAATCTAAATTAACTCTAAAAAACATTTATTTTTTCCTTACAATTACAAAACCAATAGAAATAATGGAATTTTTGTGAATGTTTGAAAGATTACGAACCACAAAAACATGCAGAATGTTGATTTCAAGACATAAAACACAAAGGTTCCTAGCTTAGACCCTCGATATGGGAACCCATTTTTATTTTATGCACATGGATGTCTAAGGCATATATTAATACTTAAACCACTGGAAACCACCCCACATTACCAATTAGAAATAATTAAAAGTAATGTCAATAATTTTTAATCACTGCAACGATGAAAATTGCGGTCAATGAAATATTTTTTTAACAGTGCCAACAATAATTGAATCGATCTAGAAATTGGAAATTTTCATTCTGATTAAGACAGATATGAAGAAGCTATAAAAGTAGACTGATAGGTTCTTTGGGTAGTTGAGACTTTCCTACAACAGAATTCGGGAGATCTACCTGGAGTTTCACACTGCAATACCCAACCGTATTGTCCCATCACAAACACCAACAGCAGACATTAAACATTCCAACAATATTATTCAAAGCTCGGTGAGTTGTAGTGAACGGTGGAATTTACTGTAATTCAAAGCTACGCATCGAAGAACTCTTGAACTGTAGTGTATCGAATCTCTGTATAAAGCTCGCAAACTTCCACGTCGTTGGGCTCTTCGAGTTTAAAATTGTATTGACATACATTGATGAATGTATCATGTGTCAGGAAGCCACTATGCTCTCTGGAATTTTGTTAGCTGCACAGAGAAAAACCAAAAAACAAATGAACCCAGAATTATTTGTACATACAATTAAACTCACGATAGAATTCAACACGGCAACTTATATGCCCAACTGTCGAAAATTTGTCGGTACATTGCGCATCCAATTGACTCAAAGGAAATAATATAAGACTAATTGGCATGGTACATACCTGGCAGTCATGGATCGAATAAGCATAAGTAGGATGACTTGCAGCAAC
>VDFB02146178.1:0-23931 GCA_007258455.2 Sequoia sempervirens | reverse complement strand
GTTGCTGCTAATGTATAGATAAATTCAGAAATTCACATCAGCAATCTAGGGTTTGAGCAGAAGTATAAAATCAGAAAATTAGGGCATTATTATATGTTACAAAAATCAAGAAATTGCATATATATTGTTGGTGATATTTCATTGGTAACATCCTTGATCTTGCTAACCTATTGGGTATGTAAAGTTTGGAGTAATGGCAACACATGAGATTAGAAATGATCTCTCCTTCGGTTGCTATATGGAGTGTTAGATGTGTTGATGTGTAGCCGCGGGCCTCATACTTCCAGCCGCAATTTAACAAAGTAATAAATTAAATATAGCCAACAGCTATTTATTTATTGGAGGCGATTTCATTTGTTTGTAAGTAATATTTATATTACTCATTTCAAAGGAGGCCGACTATAGTGAAGAGACATATTGTTTAATGAGCAAGCCAACCTTTCATGAAGAGGCACGATATATTGTATATATAGGCGTTCACTCTTCATCATTTCATATTCATTCATCTTTGTTCAAGTTTGCATCTTAGCAAGAAGTTGAGTATTACATTCAGCAGATCGATTCATTGAAGAAGTTCAATATTATTGTTTGAGATTGCATCAAGTGTGGTGCTGATTGATTCGTCCTTGTATTTGGCCTCATTGTAAAAATGAATTGCTTTCTATTATTTCAATATATAAGAGATATATTGTTGTTGGGTTTTTCTCCCTCAAGTTGGAGGGTTTTCCCAGGGTATATACTGTGTCAATTTGTTTAAATTGTTCTATATCTGCTTATTTAATTTCTGATCTTAAAACTAACATGGTATCAAAGTGGGCTATTAAGACAGACCTATTCGATTTGTGTGTATGTAGAGAGTCGTTGATCTGAAGACGATTGAGAGTTGAGGTCAGCAGATCTCATTATCCGTGCACATGTGAATATTATTCTCAAAGTTGAGTTCGAATGCTAAGGCCAGTTGATCGATATCAATATCTTGGCGATATTATAATTCAGATTGTGTTAATGAAGTCGCTTACTCATTATTCCAATCAAGGCCGGATCCATATTAGGGGAGACAATTCCTTCTTCAACAATACCAAATCAAAGTCTTTCGAAAGCCTTTTAAAGCCGCTACCGGATCGAGACCAAAAATCATGATTAAAATGAGACGACTCAGAATGTGTCAGCAGTTTGGGAATATTCTCGTGAGCCGCCGATGGAGTCTCTCGCCAAAATTTTGTGAGGATATTTAAGAGTCTTGTTCTGTTCGGGAGGAAGTGAAATTGAAAAATGGCCACAAGAATAGTATGGGTGACAACAGAGGATTTAGTGCGCAACTTACCAGCCACTCTGTCACTTTATCAGAATATTCTGAGGACACTGAACTCCGGAGATTTGCCTTCATCTTTGTCTGCGAGGCATCTAAAGAAGGTAGAAGCTCGAGCCATCCTCATGCTCGGTTCCAAACAAGTTTCTTTGCATAATATTGTTGATCTCATGAACGCTGACTACTATACACTTTCTCTCCTTCGAAAGGGCTGAAGGAGATATAATCCATTTTATCGGGTCTTTTACTGCCACCATCAGGGAATTCAATAGAAATCTAGCATAGCAAATACGTCTTAGAGAAGACGCGTGAGCTTGAAAATCATTGATTAATGCCTCTAAGGGAGTCATGAGCTGCTTATTCCCATCAAAAAGAGCCATTTATTACATTGAAGGAGTCGTCTTGTTATTTCCATCAAGGATGATCCTTGTCAGAGATGTCGGAAGTTGTTAGCTATTAAATCGTTGGATATTGTGGTGTTGTCTTATAATCAAGATAATAATCCCAAGTTGAATTATCGGGCCAAGTTCATTACATGTGGAAAGAATTGGATTGCTTCTGTAGCTTGAGAAACATCACTGTTGGGTGACATGGAATTCATGACAAGTCATTCAAGAAGGGAAATCAATGAGTGATTAATATTCCTAGGAGTGTTGCTTGAAATCGTAGCATAACAATTGCCTGTTTGTCAATTGTATATCCTACAGCACCGAACAATCAAACAGAAGGGATATGGATATGTGAAGGTTCGTTGAGGCTTTGAAAGGTTCGTGGGTGGAATGGATTCACAATTGCATGCTAGCTGATGTAGCTCCCAGGTGCAACCCCAGATACTCTTGAGGTGGTTGTTATAAAGTTTTATTATCGCTAAGTGCCGCCATTCTCGCTAGGTTTGCTAACCGCTAATTTCCAAGGAATGTTTGATCTATTGTTATGAATTTCTGAAGGTTGTACTAAGCAGAGTCAGCATTCAAGAGCAAAATTAATGCTACATATGAGCAGATCTTAGGAAATATAAGTGCAGACCTGAAAAACGTTTAAGTGCAACACTTAAGGAGATTCTGATTTCAATGAGATAAGTATTTTTTTGTTTATACTTTTTGAAATCTGGGGTAAAATTCATTCTGTTGAGTTGTGCAGATCTGACTTCGTTTATTTGGATCATGTGTGATTAGTAAAGATCGTATTTTCTCTTGAATTGTGATCACTAGGATGAGATCCTTTGGAGACACCAATTATTCATTGCAAGTTGTTTCATGCTAGTTAAGATTTCTGAGTGTGACTTTGAAATAAAAAGAGAACTACAATTTCAATTGTGATTGGTTGATCGCAGCAATCGATATCATTCTCTATATGCATGGACTGCGATAGAGCCTTGATTCTTTGAGAGGTCTAGTTCTATATGCTGGCTGCATAATGTATCTAAGAAATTTGTGTTGAGCAGATTGTCTTTTGTTGTGCCGAGATTAGCACTTCTGAGAGCAGTAAAGATGAAAGAAAGATATATTAGAATCAACAAAGATAAGTCCTATTATTTCTTTAATTTTATCTTTCTAATGATATTTGCTACATACTTCACTTGTAGTTTGATTTTTTTTTATATATAAACTATTATTAATCCTTTAAAATCCAGGTTGGATCGAGAAGCAAATGAATGATGAATTAATTATCTGAGATTACTTAAGGAATTCAAGGGAGGAAGAGCTTGAGGCATCCTGTGAGGAAGCAATGTAGGCTGAAAACTAGAGACACAACTTGCTGCCATAAAGTTGAGTTGGTGACACATAACTATAGACATCTCTGAAGGGCACAAGGCCAGGTTTGTCTTGGATGGAGAGTTTGCATCAACAAGAAGATTGAGAAATATGAAGATACTAAAAGAACCACTACTGATTGTCATTGTGTTCAGTTACTTCAAGGAGGAGGAAATGATATTCAGAGGGAGTCAAATTTCGAGGATTCAAGGCTCGAGTTGTGAGCATGTCTTGGAATAGGATTAAGGTTTTGAGATTAGTCAATGGAGGGGAGTTCACTTCCAAAAGACTTATTTGCAATCATTGAGGCAGGGATCAAGAGTGAGTTCTATGACTCACTGAGAAGAAGTGAAGGTTGCAGTGTTGCAAGGCCAGGTGCTAAATCCTTGAAAGACCTCTTCAGCAGTTGAGAATAGAATTGCACAAGACAGTCATTTGGATTTGATATTGGTAGCTCCGCAAACCTATTCAGGATAGAGTGATCTGGGATGAGGTCGAGGAGGATAGTCCTGAACTCTCTACAGTACCAAAGGTGTGCGCTGGAAACCATTTCTCTAAGGCAAGCATTGCAGGCAATCTTGGACAAGGAGGTCAAAAGGTTGATGCAAGTACTTGGAGCTTCAGAGGGAGTTACATCATCATGAAGATTTGTGTTAATGCATTTTTTTCTGAGATGGAGAAATTTGAGGTGTAAGCTCTTGTTAATGCATTTTTCTTTGAGACGGAGAAATTTGAGGTGTAAGCCCTTGTTAATGCATTTTTCTTTGAGACGGAGAAATTTGAGGTGTAAGCCCTTGTTAATGCATTTTTCTCTAAGATGGAGAAATTTGAGGTGTAAGCCCTTGTTAATGCATTTTTTCTCTGAAACAGAGAGATTTGAGGTGAAAGTCCTTGTCCATCTTTGAGATGGAGATGTGGTTCTTTCCACCCTCTGGGAGTAGCCATGGTGGATGTCATGCTGAGAGACTCCATGACAACATCACGTTGAGAGACTCCGTGATGATTTCCTTGTACTTGTGTTTATCCACCCTCTGGGAGTAGCCATGGTGGACATCATGTTGAGAGACTCCATGATGACATCACGTTGAGTGACTCATGGGCACTTGTACACTTGTTCCTTTCCATACATGGGAGTAGCCATGGTGGATGATATCACATTGAGTGACTCCGTGATGAGCTCTTTTCCACAAATGGGTGTAGCCATTGTGGGTGTCATGTTGAGAGACTCCATGACATCGGATATTAGAAGTATTCCTCCCTAGCTAAGAGGGAGTGTTGATGTGTAGCCGTGGGCCTCATACTTCCGGTGGCAATTTTAACAAAGCAATAAATTAAATATAGCCAGTGCCTATTTATTTATTGGAGGCGATTTCATTTGTTTGTAAGTAATATTTATATTACTCATTTCAAAGGAGACTGACTATAGTGAAGAGACACATTGTTTAATGAGCAAGCCAACATTTCATGAAGAGGCACAATATATTGTATATTATAGGCGCTCACTCTTCATCGTTTCATATTCATTCATCTTTGTTCAAGTTCGCATCTTAGCAAGAAGTCGAGTATTACATTCAGCAGATCGATTCATTGAAGAAGTTCAATATTATTGTTTGAGATTGCATCCAGTGTGGTGCTGATTGATTTGGCCTTGTATTTGGCCTCACTGTAAAAGCGAATTGCTTTCTACTATTCAATATATAAGAGATATATTGTTGCTGGGTTTTTCTCCCTCAAGTTGGAGGGTTTTCCCAAGGTATCTTGCTGTGTTATTGTGTTCATTGTATCATTTCTGTTTATTGCAAATCTGATCTTAAAAAACTAACAAGATGGACTATAGCAAGCAAAAAGGGAAATAAAAAAAGTGTGAGCAGCCAAGTCTTGAGGATATCATGAAAGAGTTTATGCTGACACAACAAAGATTTGCTTGTGTCTTGCAGCAGCATAAAGACTCTCTATCAAGACAATTTAGGCACTATAGTAACTCTCCCACATATACAAAGGAAATATCCATAAATCTCTTTGAGGAATTTGACAAGGGTTCTAAATCAGCAGTCATTGATCAGCCTATAGGTGAACAAGGTTCTAGAACAACTATTGAAGAAAAGTATGTTGAAATTGTCCAAGTGATTAAAGAAGAAATGTTTAAAAGTTCACTTCAACCCTATGGAGACAAGGACAAAGGGATTGACCTATTGAAGCTACAAATGAAGAGCACATGAAGATTGACAAAGATACCACCATGAAGGTTGTCAAACCAGCCATGTTAGAACAGCTACACGAAGTATGTAGTGAACAAAGTGAATTGGATAAGATTGATTTAACATTGCAAGATCACTTGGAGGTTAAGGAGGTTATAGCTGTACATACACTTTCTAGATTAACCCTTGAGGAAAAACATGTAGAAGATTCTACTCACTACTTTGATAGAGACCCTTTGATGGAGCATGATGATGACTTAGTATTTACCCATGGATGTGTTGAAGAAGAAGCCATGAAGGAAAGCAAATTTGGGGGTGCGATCATACCTGCACTTGATGATAGGCATTCAACAAAGGATGAAGATTTGCTCGAACTCCTTGAAGACACTACAAAGAGGTATGATGAAAATGCAGATTTTCTGTTTGATAACAACAGTCCTATTTCCTCTCATCTTCATGAGATAGCAGCTACTTCACATGGGGAAAATGAGGTGAAAGTGTCTCCCCTTGTTGGCACTCATGAGATGGGTGTTAGGCATGAGGAAGATGTTGAAAATTCAAGCCACAACAAGTCTGATTTTGTGTATCATACCATGGAAGATGTCAAGAGAACTCAAGTCTTGTGTGATGGTTGGTTGCAAAGAGCTAGGAGAGCAAATATGTTGGTTGCCCAAGCAAAACAATACTTGCAAGAGGTCAAGGAACGTTGCAACCAGCTAGATCAAGCAAAGAGGCAAAGGGAGTCACACCTTAGATGTCTATTTCTTCCAAGAGAGGAAGGCATAGCAATGGAGCAAGCAAAGGGAAGGTCTCTTGAAGAAAGAAAGCAAGAAGAGTATGCAGGTTTGGGTGGACAAGTGGAAATGTATGAGTCAGAAAATTTTGTTCGTGTACTTGATTTGCATCACGAGTTTCCTTTGTCTGAAGGCCCCTTGAAGGCCCAAACCCTAGAGGAGGTTAGAGTAGTTGAGCATACATGTAGTGGATCTGCCACTAATGTCAAATGCTCACATGAAGAGGGAGTCATAAGTGATTCAGTTTGTGGCGATACATTGGTCCTACTTGAAGATGTAGAGATGGTCAATAATAGAGTGCAATCCTATCATCATATTGATTCCTTGGTTGCATTGGAGGCTGCCCTATTACAAAAAAATGTTATACATGCCATAGAGGCACTTGCCTTTGTTGGGCATACTTGGGAGGTGGAGCTGCACTATGACATAAGGTATGGAGGTATTGCTATAATGTTTGGTTTTGAGTTACTAATGCTTGTGTTCCAGCTGGGGATTGGAAGAAAGCATGAAGATCTGGGTATTCTTGCCCTAGTTCATGAGGATCTACTCCATACTTTGCTAGTAGATGGCTGCTCTACCTTATTGCACATGGATATCCTACAGGCTACTTGGAGGACATTAGTTGTTTGGATGTTTTGGGGAGGTTGGGATCATCACTTCACCATTGGGGAGTCGTGTATGGATGATACTCTCATCATATGACATTGACGATGGTACTTGCATTCACTTGAATCCAATTTCCAGTTGGGAGGTTGCTGTTTTGATTTATAACAGCAGCATAGGAGGGGCTGATATGTCCTATTCACTTATAAGGGGCATCTTGCACATTCATGTGGAAACCTTTGAAGTTGGAGAGTTGGTGGGTGTTGATAGCTCTTTGAGGTACATCTACCTCCTCGATTTTGATACATATGGTGATGTGGCGGTATGGGATCCTGGTGGTGGTATGTTTGTTATTGCTTGAGGATAAGCAATTTTGGGAAGGGAGGATTGTAATGTCCCTTTTTGAGGCGAGCAAGAAAAATAAAGAGAAAATATAATATTTTATTATTTTTGGTTTTGGTGCTCAAGGAAGAGGTTAAATAATATTTATTATGATTGTTGGTGAAGGCAAAATATTTTTATAATTTTTCTATGAGGTTGGGCAACCCTTTTTGAGGGTAAAAATAAATAAATATTATATTTGAATTTTGGGGCCCAAATTAGGTTGGCCAAATTGGAGGGAAAAGGGGAAGTTTGATATAAATACAAGGTCATTTGGAGGCATTTCAATCATCAACAAATATATCTTTGCTATTCTGATCTGCACTTTGGCGAATTCTTTAAGGATGAAAACCCTTAGGAATTGAGGAGAAGTTGGACGAAACCCTAGCTTCTTCAATGAAGGACTTCATAACAGAGGTTCTCTTGGGCTTTAATGGTGATTCTTGCCAGGATCACATTCAGTTTTCTGCATCAGCATTTAGGCATCCAGTTGAATGGGTGAATTGTGCAAGTTGGAGGTTATTCTTCAAATTTCTAGGGTTGCAATCACTATCAACAGACCAGCAGGCCAGCGCACCCCTTTGGTAGGGTTTTAGAGTTGTCTTCATCAAATAGTTGCATTTTGTGGCTGGAGCAATTTTGCCCAGGTAGGGTTAGAGTAGGAGGACATTTCATTGCATGAATTGGGGTTACTTCATGTCAGAAGACTTCCATATGTTGTTGGGCATGTTTGGAGCCCATTGCATTATGCATTTGCATCATTAGTTAGATCTGATTTGTAGCAGCAGTTTGGACATTTGAATATCAGAAATTTGGCTTATGTTGGTGGATGTTTGGGTACTTTATTGTGTTGTTTTCATGCTTATTCATGGTCGAACAAATCTGTTATAAATTTGGGTGTTATTGAGATGAATATATGTTGCTGCTAATGCATAGATAAACTCAGAAATTCGCATCAGCAATTCAGGGTTTGAGCAGAAGTATAAAATCAGAAAATTAGGGCATCAGTTTATGTTACAAAAATCAGAAAAATTGCATATATATTGTTGGGAATATTTCAAACTATTAGTTGTTTGTTCAATTAACTTGCTGTTTGTGTCAACATTGATTATTATAATTGAAGCTAAGTTCAAATGATATTGCATCTTAATAAAAATCAAGAGTTAAACTCATAGCTTGTGATAAAAAATTATATTAAACTTCAGGTCATCCATCAATCATCTTTATTGTTACAAAGGTATTACTAGATCAACATTATGAAAGCTTTGGAAGTAGCTAAAAGTAGACATATATAAGCACTGCTTTGGTGCCCTCTTCAAAAGGAATTAAGTCAATTAAGTAAAGGAACGTTATAATTAATTTTGTATATAACAATTTTAACAAATTGAAATATTTTTTGTTTTCTCTAACTACTGCCATTAACTTTTGGAAGGGGCTATTAAATGGATGTACACAATCATGTAACCAGGTCTAAGCAAACATATGCAGAAAAGAAAATGTGTTCATGTATTTGGGTTCATTTACAATACTATAAGTGAAACATGTCTATCTGTTTACATTAAAATGTCAAAGCAGCCTAGGGGTTAAGGGATGCACTTCCAAACAACGAAAGAATAGTTTTGCAATGACATTCAAGAAATAGAAATATATAATCAAGCACCTCTTATTGCCAAATTATTTGTTAAATGGATTAATAGCAACAAGAAATAGGCACATAGCTTTACCTAGAGTAGTTGATCTATTTTTCATTTTCTTGTTAATGCTTGAAAAGTTAATAGCTGCATGATATCATTGCAGGCTTTTATGTAGTCTCCTTGCATTTTACCTTTTATAAGGTTGTTAGAAGTTGCATGTATTTGTAATACATATGCTTGGATCCTTTTCATTTATCATTAATTCTGGTTTGTTTTAATACTTTTTAATACTTTTCAGGCTTATTACATGTTAGGACTTGCATTGCTTCAACGTAAGCATTATGCAGGGGGAGTTAAGCAACTTCAAAAGGTAAGTATACATAAATACTTTTTCAATTCAAGTAGTTATCTTTTTGTATACAAATTTAATGTTCTTAATTTCTGATGATGCCGCATAGCATTGCAATTCAAAGAATTCTTGCCCAGCATGACCTCCAAGAAAAGGCCAACTGTGTTCAATTTTGACATGAAATTTTCGTGAGTTCTCAAATTAATTAAAAATATTGTAGGAATTTGAGAAAAGTAGGATCAACCTAGGGTGCCTTTCAAAAGAAACATTGAAATCACCTTTGATAAAAATCTTTGGAGAATGGGACAGTTCATTGTATGAAATGTTGATCAATTTTTTCTTGTTTAAAGTACATAAAAAGAGTTCACGTGGAAACTTGAATAACTACAAGTACTTTTGGGAAGACATTAACATTTTGAATTAGGGAAAGAACTATTGGATTGTGGGAAGATTGAATGCTGTGTAGTTCATTGAGATGATGACACCAGCATACCCTCTTAAACTACTGATGCAATGCAGGAGCACAACTCAAACAACCAAAACTCAACTTGACAAGAACACAACCAAATCTTGCTGTCCTAGCAACTAGGACTCATCCTCCATTCACAAGACTCTTAATTTCAAGACACCAAACTGAGATAAAGGCATAAACTTCTTGTAGATTCTTCAAAACTCTTTAAACAACATTAGAATAACAGACTCAAACCCAATTCCCAATCTTGACATCTCAAACATGAGAACTTTCCAAATGGACCGTCCTAACTGACCTAATTTGGCTTCCTTTGATCATACAATTTTTGACATACAACAACAAAGTCTCCTTTCAACTCTCAAATGATTTTATGGTCACTCAAGATGAAAGACTACAAACTTTACAAATACTGTCCTATTTAGGACTGTGTCAACTCTGCCATGACAGGGCAGTCATCAATATATGACTCAAGACTCCTTCTTTTACCAAACCCAAACAGAGAAGGGCTCTAAATACACCCATACACCATTACAAAACAATATTACACAAGGACTCATATCCCACTGTCAAAACTCATTAAGACCCCCTGTACACTGTTTACCAGTCTTTTTCCCACCATTTACAGACCAGGGCATCATTAAATCGGCCCAAAACGTTAACCAAAAACTCTGCAACTTTAAGATCTTTTAAAATACACTTTGATCTTTCATCTCACCAATTTTCAGGTGATTCCCATGGTGGAATTGAGAGAAACTTAATTTCAAGTGCTCACTGTTTGCCCTAGTATAGGGTTTTACTCGCCTGGACTAAATTGCCAATATCTTTCACAAATCTTAATGGAATTAAATGAAACCAGGTGCAAAATAAAATAGATTCACAGGGCTTTAATTATCAATGGAGGAGGAGAGGTTTTGAGCACAAAATCTGGCCGTACAATGGCCTGAAACCATGAAAATGCTGGAAAATAACAAAAAATGTGAACTTTTCATTAATCTCCACTCTCCTAAATCATTCCCCAACCTTCCTCGAAGTTTGTGAGGTTACAAAATGCCTTTATAAACTCATTACATCCCATTCCAATTGTCCAAACGCCCAAAACTAACTTTTAAGCTTCAATGACCCTTCAACTTCCCTAAGATTGCATTTTTCCAATTTTGCATTGACAACAATTTGTCAATTTTTTGCAACTTTTACATTTAATGCCCAATGACCCCAAAATGCTTAACTATGACGTAAAACAAGCTTATTATGGTCTTTTAGACCTTATGACAACACAAGATCATCATTTTTAAATCAAAACCTAGAAGTTGCCTCATGGAGGCATGTTCATGCTAAGATGCACCTGCACCAACTACCAATCAGTATTCTAAAACTTTTGCTATTTTTCCATATACCAAGGTTAGATGATGGAGATCTCATGCCTAGGCTAAGTGATTGAGGGAGGCAACTTCCATCTCTCTTAGAGATCTATGAATAGGTGCCTTAATTATTATCCAAGGGTGAAATCCTTCTAACTGCATCATTGATTAAGGCTCTTCTTGGTCTGTGGTACTTGTGACCCTATGAGAAAGTATATTAGGTATTTCAATTTGTGCTCACTATCTACTACTTGTAACTAATGCTACTCTAGGTAGATGTAATATCCCTAATAGGATCTGCCCTAGAATTCTGATTTTTATTTTCAGAATTCTGCCCTAATTTTCTGTACTTTTGTTTTCTGCTAAAACCCTAGAATTCTGATCTGATTTTCTGCTTTCAAACAAGTAAGAACAGCGAACATATATATGCATTTAATATGCTCAAATAATAAAGCCATAATAAACCCTTGTAATAATATCTTCAAACATGAACTCATCCAACAATTTATGACATCCACATGCAAACAAATATAGGGACAAATCTGACTTCTGAATTAATCGGTCTGCTGCTACAAATTAGAACTTCTAAATAGGCTCAAACATGCCCAATTACATCGCAGAATTCTACCAATTACAAATCAGACCTTATAGTAGGTTCGTACATACCAAAATGATGTAGAATGATGCTTCACAAACCCTCTACAATGATGGTGCTTGGGCTGCTGCTAGGCTTAGGGTTTAGAAACCCTAAACAATAATGAAATCGCCTCCAAAAAGCCAAATCACTCTTCTCAAAGGTGGTGCTCCAAGTTAGGGCGATGCCCTAATGCAAAATGAATACAAAATGCCACCCAAAGCCTGATGCTCTAATCTAATCCAAAAATCTGAATATGCAAATCAACTCTAAATCTCTAGAGATCTCTAATTGAAATGCAAGTAGGATTCCGTCACGCATCCTCCATATGGTGAGCTGGGTTTCGTCCAACTCCCCTAATATGCAATAAGGTTTTTGTCCTAATGCAAAATCCAAATCTGCTCCTAAGGAGAAGAAGTCGGAAATAATTGCTTGAACGATCGATCTGAACTTCAAGACTCCTTGTATATATATATATGCAATAACTTTCTTCCTCACACCTAGGCCGACCAACATGAGATATTTATTTTTATCTTTTAAAGCCACATTAAGGCCTCAAAAGGGGGATGACCCCTTTCCCTTAATTAATTTATTTGTTATTTCCCTTTTTCCTCCTCCAAACTTGGCCGACCCAAAAAGAATTCTTATTTTATTTAATTTATTATTTATTTATTTATTTATATTATATTTAATTAAAATATGAGAACTAGCGTTCAAAAACACTTTTTTCCTGCCCATGCAAAATTTAAATTTCAAATCAAATTGGGGACATGACGGTCCTCCCTTCTCGAGATTGCTTGTCCTCAAGCAATAGCAAACCTGCACCCTCCAAATCTCCAAAGGCTCCATCCTCCAAGAATGCGAAATTGATCAAGGACCAAACACTAGAACAATTCGAAGCCCTGAAGAAAACCATGCCTGTTAGCAAGTGATGAAAGATGTGAACTCTGGAACACAAACACAAGTCTCCAAGCTTCCGTTGCTCCACTTTGACACAATTATCAATGCCTCGTGAGTTGTTAAGCAACTCATCAAGATCCCAACGAAAAAGTGTGTCAATGATGCCATCACCTGGATCCCAAATCACCACATGCTTGCATCCATCAGACATGAGGAGATTGAAGCATCTCAAAGCGCTATCAACACAAAACCACCCTCCAACTCCTGTAGATCTCCCATGGACGTGAGGAATACCCAACATAGGTGCAAGGAAATGTATAACAGCTCCTCCTAAGTTGCTGATATGGAACAAAACATCAACCCCATGACTGAAAATCAGACCTATGTGGGAGCAAATAGTATCTCCAATGATGTAGGGTGATAGAGTATCATCCCTATGCCACTCTCCAAGGAGGAGAAGATAATCCAACTCTCCTCCAAACTCCCAAATAGCTGCTGTCATCCAAGAACTTTGTAGGAAATCCATGCACCATAAAGTAGAACAGCCATCTCCTAGCAAAGTATGGAGAAGATCCTCATGAACTAGGGTAGGAATGCCAAGATTTTCATGCTTTCTTCCAATCCCTATGACATAGTCCAGCTGGAACACAAGCATTAGTAACTCATAGCCAAGTGTCTCCATGACAATACCTCCATACCTTGGATCATAGATCAGTTGGGATTTCATTCCCCCAAGTGTGTGCCAATCAAAAGCAAATGCATCCATGATGTGTGCCATAAGTCTCGAAAGTAGGGCAGCCTCATGCTTCACCAAAGAGTCATCAATATGATGGGATTGTATCTCATCACAAGTAAACTCCTCAAGTCCTGCATGAATGACCACTGAATCACCACAAACTAAATCACTTATGATTCCATCTCCACATGAACATTTGGCACTAGTGGCTGATCCACTAAGTGTATGCTCAACTACTCTAACCTCCTCTAGGGTTTGGGCCTTCAAGGGGCCCTCACACAAAGGCAGCTCATGCTGCAAATCAGTTATATGAACAAAATTTCTGAATCATACCTTTCCACTTGTCCACTCAAATCTGCATACTTTTCTTGTTTGCTTTCCTTTGCTTGCTCCACCACCATGCATTCTTCCCTAGGAAGAAATAGAGATCTAAGGTGTAACTCCCTTTGCTTCTTTGCTTGATCCAGCTGGTTGCAATGTTCCTTGATCTCTTGCAAGTGTTTGTTTTGCTTGGCCAGCCAACATCTTTGCTCTCCTGGCCCTTTGCAACCACCCTTCACACATATCTTGTGTCTTCTTCACATCTTCCATGGTATGGTATGCAAAATTATAACCTTTGTGGCTTGAATCCACAATACATTCCATATGTTCCACACCCAAATCACAAGTGCCAATCTTGGTAGGTTGTTCTACCTCATTTGCTTCATGTGAAGTGGCTGTTATGAATGAAAGAATAAGACTGCTGTCATACCTTATCATGCCAACCTCTAGTTCCTCAATCATTTCCTCTTCCTTGGTTTCATGTCCTCCTACAAGTGCAGATCCAAAAGGTGGCTCTAACTGAAAATCACTTGCCTCCAATCTGAATCGGACCTCCACCCCTTTGGCTGTCATGTCATGATATTGTGAAGCTAGGAGACTGTTGTTACACATCAGAAATTCAGTCCTTACCTTTTCTTCCATGAATGGGTGCCCATTCGTTAGTGTAGGTAGGTCTTCAATGGAAAATCAAGTGTGTCATGTGCCATAGCTTCTGTCCCATGGCTGCAAGCTAAATCCTCATGTGTATAGATGTCCTTTATCATCATGACTTCATCATGGGATCCTCTATGTCCTTCCTTTGATTCTTGTAGAGCCCATTGAGTGCTCCTCAAGGAATCCATTGCATCCTCAAGCTCAAGGGTGAGCTTGTCCCCCTCCTCTTCTTTTCTTCTCAAAGCATCTGAGCATATCTCACCAAGTGTGAGGAGATGATCTCTGTTGGCAAGTAAGTGTAGGTAGTTTGACTTCACTACCACCAAAGTCTCCTTGAGTTCGTGCAAATCATCAAGAGATATACT
Organism: Sequoia sempervirens; assembly: GCA_007258455.2. Classification (NCBI taxonomy): domain Eukaryota; kingdom Viridiplantae; phylum Streptophyta; class Pinopsida; order Cupressales; family Cupressaceae; genus Sequoia; species Sequoia sempervirens. Next base: position 9,469 of record VDFB02146178.1, on the reverse strand, counting down.
TCCTTCAAAATCTGCATGATCCCCTAGAGCCTTCCAATACAAACCTGCCATCATCTTATGAACATGATTGAAATGAGCTAGGGCTGCCACAATCTTACCTTCATTTACCTTCAATTGTCCTTCCAAGTGATGTGACTTATGAGACCCATGCAAAATTTCTGTTTGATCTTCATAAATGTGCACCTCCAAATCAGCTTCCTTCATGGCCTCTTCTTCATTACATCCATGTGTGGAAACTAGATCATCATCATGCTTCATCAAAGGATCTCCATCGAAATAATGAGTAGAGTCTTCTACATCACAATCTTCCTCATTGGCTGGTCTAGAAAGAGTATGCACAACTATAACCTCCTTAACCACCAAGTGATCCTCCATATCTTGAAATGTTAAATCAAATCTTATCTAAGGACACCCAAACCACAATTTGATTCCTTGCCAAAATGATGTAAAGGTGATGAAGCAATGCAGGGCTCAATTAATGAAACATCATAAGAACCCATACCTTCATGTAGCTGATCTAACATGGCTGGTTTGACAATCTCCATGGTAGTATCTTCTTCAATCTTCATGTGCTCTTCATTTGTAGCTTCAATAGGTGAATCTCCTTTGTCCTTGTCCTCATAGGGCTGAAATGCACTCTTGAACATGTCTTCTTTAGGGCTGCATACTGACTGATTTTTGTCCTTCCCATGATCACTTGTAGGTTGCAAGTCACAGGCAAGTTATTCCTCTTTCTTTTCTATCCTTTCTTCAATGGTAACTTCTGGTGATTTTGATTTTGATTCAAACTTCGTTTCCTCCAACAAAATTGATTTTTTTGGGTCTTGTTCCTTGACCTCCTCCTTAGTAGTTTCTAAATCTTCCTCTTCTTTTCTCTTTCATCTTATGTAGTCATAAAGTTCTCTTTTATTTGGGTTTCTACATTCAAGGCATCTCAAGTAACCATCAAAAGAAAGTAGAGATTTGATTTCTTTAGACATTCCTTGATATTGGTCGAAGATTTTGGTGGCTTTAAATGGGTAACTTTCTTGATCCTCCTGTATTTTTAACAATAGCTTTTGGATAGGATCTATGTCTTCTTCCTTGGGTAAAAATTTAGGTTGCCAATCTATTTTCTTTCTCCAAGGTTCCCTTTCGCTCGTGTGTCCATTGTATATTTGTATTCTCAAAATCAGACCCGCAAGCTGGCAGGATTGCTGCTCTGATATCACTGTAATATCCCTAATGGGATCTGCCCTAAAATTCTGATTTTTAGTTTTAGAATTCTGCCCTAATTTTCTAAACTTTTGTTTTCTGCTAAAACCCCAGAATTCTGATATGATTTTCTGCTTTCAAACAAGTAAGAACAACAAACATATATATGTATCTAATATGCTCAAATAATAAAGCCATAATAAACCCTTATAATAATATCTTCAAACATGAACTCATCCAACAATTTGATATCCAAATGCAAACAAATATAGGGACAAATCTGACTTCTGAATTAATCAGTCTGCTGCTACAAATCAGAACTTCTGAATAGGCTTAAACATGCCCAATTACATCCTAGAGTTCTACTAATTACAAATCAGACCTCATAGTAGGTTCGTACATACCAAAATGATGTAGAATGCTGCTTCACAAACCCTCTACAATGATGGCGCTTGGGCTGCTGCTAGGCTTAGAGTTTAGAAACCCTAAACAATGATGAAATTGCCTCCAAAAAGCCAAATCGCCCTTCCCAAAGGTGGTGCTCCAAGTGGCGATGCCCTAATGCAAAATGAATACAAAATGCGACCAAAGCCTGCTACTCTAATCTGATCCAAAAATCTGAATATTCAAATCAGCTCCAAACCTCCAAAGATCTCTAATTCAAGTGCAAGTAGAATTTCGTCACACATCCTCCACAAGGTGAGCTGGGTTTTCATCCAACTCCCCTAATATGCAATAGGGTTTTCGTCCCAATGCATAATCCAAATCTGCTCCTAAGGAGAAGAAGTCTGCCGGAAATAATTGTTTGAACGACCGATTTGAACTTCAAGACTCCTTGTATATATGCAATAATTTTCTCCTTCACACCTAGGCCAACCAACATGGGATATTTATTTTTATCTTTTAAAGCCACATTAAGGCCTCAAAAGGGGATGACCCCTTTCCCTTAATTTATTTTTTATTCCCTTTTTTTCTCCTCCAAACTTGGCCGACCCAAAAAGAATTCTTATTTTATTTTATTTATTATTTATTTAAAATTTTATTATTATATTTAATTAAAAAATGAAAACTAGTGTTCAAAAACACTTTTTTCCCGCCCTTGCAAAATTTGAATTTCAAATCAAATTGGGGACATGACAGTAGAAGTTACTTGTATTTTGTAAAATTCTAGTAGTATTAGAAACATTTAATATGGAAAACAATCTATATATGAGGGACTTCAAGTGATCAATACAATAGAATAGGTTAAAGATTGGCCATTGATAGCCTGAATTTGGATGAGATCCTAGTCAACTAGGCACTTTGGATTTTGGGTTGTGTTATCAAAGAGGTGAAGACTTCATCTTAGCAGCATACAGTAATGCGGATTGGGCTGGTAGCGTGGATGATAGAAAGAGTATACGTGGAGTTGCATTCTTTTTCGGCAATTGTATCATGGTGATAGGGAGGTTGGATGAAACAATCACAGTTTCATGCTCTAAGCCTTGTTGGAAGACTTCTAAGGTGTCTCTCTCCACCACTTCAACCTATAGGACCTTTCTTTACTTAGGATCCCCTGGTTTTGCCTTGCCAACCCCAACTACCAATAAAGAACCTCCTACCAAGTCAAGACTTGGTGCAATCTTGAAACCCTTGCTTTAGCCCTTAATCCACCCTAAAGGCTACAAATCCTCCAAATCTTGAATTTAGCTTTGCAGGGGTGTGGAGATGCTTCTAACATCATCAAACCATCCTATTAAGTGTATTAGGGGTCCACCTAGCTCCATCTGCAGGTCGCTTTCACCAAACCCTCTTTTAGACCTAAAAGGCTACTAGCCCTAGGAGCCCCAATTAGGCCTACTTCTCTGAGAAAACAGGTTAGTTCTCTAAATCTTTCCAAAGAGCACCCAATCTTTTCTTGGGATTCCTGGTTCAAATGAACACCTCTCAAAGATTTTTTGGGGTCTTGGGTCTCCGCTGTCCGTACAAAGACTAAATCACAATTTAGCAAAATTTGGCCTTTCAAACCCTTCCCTGAATTCACAGCAAACTGCTAAGTATTCCACACACCAGATGGATTGATGGAGCTTCCTCCTCCATGCTATGTCTTGGAAAGGCACTTACCTGCCCTCTCCACACTATGATTTGTCAGGAAATAGACACCCCTGCAAATCAAGTGCTTTGCACTTCTTGTCTTCCCTAGCTGGACTCTTCCTGGCTCGCCTAGGGCAAGACTTCCACAGTAGCTCCTGTGTTTTCAAAGACCCTAAACCCTACCATATGTACATACATGGAGTCTAGTCACTATTCCCAAGGGGTCGTACAATTTGTACGGTGGGAAAGTGAACTAACACTCCATTTTCTCAAAACTGCCTGGTTCAGACCAGCAACAGTATAAAAACAAACTAATTACAAAACAATGCTTGAAACTGAGTATAGAACCTAACTAATGCCACACAAAGCTCGAAGAACAACTATACTAAATCCTACACAAGTTACAAAGCCATGATCAATCCATTATAACCTCACTTCAATGCAAAAATCAGAAAACTCACTCTCAAACACAATTGCTCTCCTTGAATTCACAAAACTTCCAAAACATCACAAATCCTTCCAACCCTACTCCAATGCCGAGGCATTCCATAAATAGGGTCCTTAAAATAGTTATCCTCTTCCTTGGGCTCTTCTTGGTCGCTTGTAGCTTCAATTGAGCAATAATTGCAAATATTTTGCAAGAATTCCTAAAAGTCCAAAACCTTATTTTGAGCTAGAACCTAATGACACTTATTCAATGGTCAACATGACCTTCATCTAATCAAAACCCAACCAAAAATGCCATTAAGGCTTACATCCAAATGAACCAAATTTGATTGCTTGCTTAGTTGTCCTAGACAAGACTGTCCTAGACAGACCTTCTAAACAACTTATGGTGATCTATGGGTGCTCCTGCACCACATGGTTAAGTAAGAAACAAGCTTTAATTTCCTTATCCACAGTAGATAGAGTATATTGCAGCAGCTTCTTGTTGCACTCAGGTTCTTTGGATAAAACAAACATTGAGTGACATCAAGGTAGAATATGATCATCCCATATCCATATTTTGTGATAATACAAGTGCAATCAATATATTGATTAGTCTTGTGATGCACTCCTGAACTAAACACATTCCAATCAAATATCATTTCTTAAGGGAGCAAGTGGCAGATTAGCAGGTGAAGTTAGAGTATATTGCTACATAGAAACAGATTGCATACATCTTTATAAAGCCTCTTCCAAAAGAGACTTTTGAGTATCTTAGATAGAAGTTGGGAGTGATATCCTCTTCATCTAGTCATTAATGAGATGCATTCTTTAGGGGCAGCTTATAACTGCACTATCTTACAACTTTGAGGATTTCTTTGCCATTGATGTCAAAGGCGGAGAAGTAGAGAATGGGGGAGCAGTAGAGACAAGGGGAGTATCATATTCTTACTACATTCATAGATTATTTTATGTAGGGTTGCCATCAATGATGAAGGGGGAGATTGTTAGAATTATTGTCATTGATGTCAAAGGCATATAGGAGATTGATGATGAAAATTGATGGCAATAAAAGACGCATCACGATGAAATTACAAGGGCAGTTCCTAACATTACAAAGCAGCAATAAAATAATAACTAAAATTCATCCTTGTTGGCTGACTTCCTCATGATCAGTGCCCTCCTTGTGAAGTTAACAATAAATTGTTATTATTGTTTGGGCCGACCCCCTTCATAATGGTGCTCAATTTGGATATCAAAAGTAATAAATAAATTAAAATATGGGCTGGCCTAAGTCTAGTGCCCAAAAAGAAAATAAAAAGAAATTTATTGTTATAGGGGCCGCCCCCCTAATGGAGCGCCCAAATCTGCAATGAAAGGTTACATTGAAGAGGTATAAAATAATGAAGTCATCTCATTTTTGAAGCTATGCATTCCTTCACGAAGTCGCCTCCTTTTGTGAAGGTATAAATAAAGTTTGTGGACTGAGGAGAAGAGTGTGTGTGGAAGATAAGTTGATAAATCATATATACACCAATAGATTTGTGAGAAGAGAGAATAATTGAAGATCATTCAAAAGCAGATTTTTGAAGGAGGATTATCAACACCAACAGATTGGTGCCTTCAAAGTTTGTAAGAGATTTTTATATAAGCAATATTTTGGTGGTTTTCTCCTAAAAGGGTTTCCATGTAAATTTTGTGTTCCTCTCGAGTCTTTATTTTGTTGATGTTGTGAACTTGAAGTTATTGTGGTTGTTAATTTGAAAAAGTAAAAGATAGTCTTATATTGATTCAGCCCCCCTTCTTAGTATAAGCTTGTGCTCATTAGTTCCTTACTGTATAACAGTAGGATCTTGTTGCATATTGTTGGAAGATTTTGTGACATACAATTTGATGGCATAATTGTTATGTAACTATCTTGAATTTCATTTTACTTAGGTCTTCTCTAAATAACCTTAAATAGGTAGTACATGGAGAATTACCATCTAATCCCATGTATCTAGGATAGTAAGCTGGCAAGAAGTAGTAGATGGGTATATATGAACCAATGGAATCGATGTTTATTTAAGGCTGCATATGAATGTAGCTTCCACATTTGAACACTAAAACCAAGCAATAGAGCACATACTTCCGTGAATTAAGTAAGCCATGCGTTTAATTCATTTAGACTATGTGGAGTTCAGTTTTGTGGATGTAAGTGACGAGCACACGATTATATTGAGAGGGGGGGTTGGGGACGGGGTGGGTGAATCAGTATAATATAAACTTTTACCAATTTAAACTTAATTAACCACAACAATAATAACCATGCAAGATCTTGACAATTAAGAGCACAAGAACACCAATATTTACGTGGAAACCCTTATGGGAGGAAACCATTGAAAAATAATGCTTATATAGAAACTTCTTACAATCTTTGTACACACCAACCTATAGGAGACATCAATCCCCTCTTATACAATTTGTGAGCACCAACCCACTGGAGACACCAATCCCCACTTTTAGAATTTGTAGGCACCGACCCACTAGAGACACCAATCCCCAACAGTTTGTAGGCACCGACCTACTTGAGGTAGCAACCCCCATAGCTAAGCACCAACTTAGTGAGAGACACCAATCTTTCCTTTAAGAAGCACCAACTTTCATAATCAAAGTTTCACCTTTAGAATGTTGCTCCTTCAACGGATGATGGTCAATTAGATCTCTTGTTTGATATCACTCTTCTTCTTTATTTTATCTTCCTTATATACATCTTTTTCTTCTTTATTTCTACTTGTGTATATTATATCTTCATTACTCCACCATTCATCATTGAGCTTCTATATATATATTTCTCTTTGTATTCAATCTATTTCACTCATTCCATCACTCTACTTCTCCTTCATTAAATGTTTTCAATATATATCTTTTCTGGTATATATATGACTTTTCTTTATCACTCCACACTTATTTATTCTTCACATATCTCTCCTTTTTCCACTCACAAGACTGCTGGTGTATTAATGATATATCTTTGTCTTTACACTCCACTTACATCTCTCACTTCATTCCCTACTCTCTTCTCTCCAATTTCTCTATGCATCTATATCTTTATGCTTTTACTTGAAGGGAGACATCCCTTAGAATAGAGATATCTTTTGAAGCAACCTATCCTTTTGTTAACAAAAGATTGTTGCCTTTAGACTCATTTCTAATTGCTGCCTTTTGAAACTTAATCGATGCCTTATTAATCTCTATTGCTGCCCTTAATAAATTGTTGCTTTCATAAAATTCAAGCGCTGCCTTCTAGAATTATTCCCATTATGATTTGGGCAATTAACCTTTATTGATATTCATCGCTGCCCATAAACTCTTCAACATTAGTCTGTTCTTTAACATATTAACCTCAGCCTTCTTTCAAAATCTTGGTCTCTGCTTTTTAATAACCTTTCATTGCTGCCTTATGATCACTATATATTTATTAGACTATCTAATTAACTTGGGTGACTTAACAAATATTTATATATACCTTTTCCTTAGACATCAAAGCATGGTTGGCCAAAATAAATATGAATTTGTATTGCAAATATGGTTGGCCAGCATAGAGAAGGTTAAGATATTTATTTGATTTCATTCACATAGTGCAAAGAGAGTCGGCCATCATAAATATAAATCTGTCTTGAATATATGCCAATAGGAGGGAGATCGACTTACATATTTAAACAGTCATAGACTTTCTTTTGTTCTACATCAAACACCTTTGACATCACTGACAATATTCTAACAATCTCTTATGCGCCTTTGACATCAATGACAGTATTCTAACAATCTCCTATGCGCCTTTGACATCAATGATAACATTTCCAACAGTAAGAAGAATGAATCAACTCTCATTGAAAGATAATGGGTTTAACTCATTCCATGCATCTTCTAGGAGAGGGTGGTATCCTTGTTATGAATGGCATTATGATGTGAGCAGGGGGATAAAATTGCTGTAACTGTGGATCATAGTGGAGATAAGGGCATTGTAATGGACGCCATTGTATGGCATCTTGAAAAGGGATGGACCATGCTTTGAAGCACTTAGAGATAGCTTTTTGTTAACCCTGTCTTTCTTGTTATGAGTAACAACCTATTTGCTTTGATTCTTGCATGATGTATGGACCATGATTTGGAGCACTTGGAGACAGGTTTTCTGTAATCTTATCTTTCCCTTTTTGAATATACGACCTTGCTCCCTATCCTTTGCAATTGCTGGCCTATCATCATTTATGCCTTTGTATCATGGTGTGTTTAAGTCTTCATTCAAACATATCTTATTTATAAGTTCAAAGAATGTTTTCTAATCTTCATTTGCAAGGACTGTAATAGGGTGCTGAGGAGATTCTTTCATGCAAACCAAGCTTCTTTAAGTGTGTTTTCCAATTTTGTTTTGTATATCACTTATAGTTATGAATAATGAGTCTATGACAATATTTACTCTGAAGGTTTGTATTTGAGAGTAATTGACAACATTTAATCTTTATGTGTCTTGGACATTGTTTCTCTTTCTACGCACTGTATTTGGCACGAAATAACATTTGCAGTTTTTTTTTTGTACTCTTGTGAGTATTTTAGCAAATCAAAACAACATTTAATCTTTATTTGTGTCTTGGACATTGTTTCTCTTTCTACGCACTCTATTTGGCACAAAATAACATTTGCAGTTTATTTGTTTTGTACTTTTGTGAGTATTTTAGCATCTTTCGATTTGTTGTGATTTTCCCATTTTAAACCATGTATTGAATTCCATTTAGACTAAAGGTTTCTTATGCCATTGCTGTTTAAGTATAATGTAACTATGGTATCAGCCTTTTGCTTGAGGTGAATAAAAAAATACACCCTTTCAGCATGAAAGGACAACCCAAGAAAGCACTATATTGATTGTAAAGAGTAAGTGCATACTGTTAACATTAGGTTAATTTTTGTTCATCAGGAGATTCTCCTTCTAATTCAAAGAGTAGTCCTACTGCACATCTATTCTGTTTGTATCACACCGAAAGGTGCAAATTAAAATGCTAACAATTCTATCCTATGTAGTATCCTCAATCTGAATTGCCTCATATAGAGCAGGTTCACTCGTAGCAACTGCAGATGAAGAATAAATAGTTTGAAACATGAACGTAGTCCAAATATAGCATTCCTTGGGTGAATGTTGAAGAGTCAAATGGACATGGAGAACAAAAACAATGATAATAACAACAATAGCAACTTCAATGATGTGCTGTCTAGTAAAGGCAGAGACAAATTATAAAGAACACTTGAACAATATATAGTTTGACAGGTCCTACAAACCCATTTGGTGCAAGGATGTTATAATTCATTATTATCATCAAAATTTCTGTAAATTCTGGTATAGCATGCTAATTTCTTGCCTCTGCTCCTTCTGATTGAAATGATCCATGCTGCTGGTGCTTCTTTTCATTTCCACCCTTAGTACAAAAACCTAAGTTATGTTTCCTTAAGCTATGATTTTGAAACTGATGTAGAACCATTTTGATGTTAGTTAAATTCAACTGTATGTTGAATCTCATTCATGTTTTTTCTCCTTGTGAAGCTGCTTTTATGGATTATAAATGGAAATGTATTTATTGTCTTTGAATCTGAATAGGCATTGGAGCTTGGGAGAGGTGCAAACCCATCAAGTTATATGGTGGAGGAAATCTGGCAGGAACTTGCAAAAGCAAGATACTTAGAATGGGAGTCTGCTTCATCCATTCGTTTGAAAAAGCAGCAAGAATTGAGGTACATGTCAAAG